>PVKP010005189.1:0-73630 GCA_004027715.1 Plecturocebus donacophilus | reverse complement strand
TAGATGAACGAGATAGAAAATCAACAAGGATATCCAGGACTTGAACTCAGACCTGGAACAACTAGACTTAACAAATATTTACAGAACTCTCCTCCCACAAATCCACAAAACATACATTTTTCTCAGCATCACATTATACCTATTTTAAAAGTGACCACATAATTGGAAGTAAATCACTCCCCAGCAATTGCATGGCAGTTCACAGGTTTAAATAAAATATTGGTTGTCTGCTTATTTGTTATTTTCATCCCCTATTCCTTCCTGTCTCCATTGTTAAGCACAATTATTGGCATAAAAGAGGTTTTTAATCCCCATTTTTAGACTGTATTCTAGCCTGGGCAATAAAACAAGAATCCCATTCTCTCTCCCTCTTTCTCTTCCTTTCTTTCTCTCTTTCATTCTTTTTTTTTCTTTCTTTCTTTTGCTGTTTCTTTCTCTCTCCTTTTCTAAAATCTCTTCCTCTTTCTCTCTTTCATTCTTATTTTTCTTCCTTAAAAAAAAAAAATTCACATATTTAGCAATTGGCCATTTTAAAGTGTACAATTCAGTGGTTTTTAATCTATTCCCAGAGTTGTAAAGCCATCACCACAAAAAAACCCAGAAAAAGAAAAACAAAAACAAAGAATTACTTGAGGTAATCAAAAAACAAGAAAGAGCAACCATCCTTCTCTGTAGATAACCTTGAAAATACCCATTCTAACTCTAGAATTAACATAAAGAGAAGTGCCACATAGTCATAAACACTGCATTAAAAATGTGAATAACTTTTTACCCTTACAATTAGAGCCTGAGCTGGTCTGTCAGTGAATGCCCCATTACACAAAACAGACTGACAGCGACAATGAAACAGTCTCCATATATGATATGTGTTTCTATAATATATCAAACATATGATTGCTTGAAGAAAGGGGGGATAATGAAAAAATGTCTTAGAATATTCCATTCTACATTTTAAAGTGCATTTATACAAAATATCTGACAGTCCAAAATTAATGGCGAAATTTCCAGGTAAAGGTTGTCAAGATCATAAATGGCGAAACCACCAATTCTCCTTTACATTGTTCAGTTCTTTAATTCATATAAGGGCGATTCGCCTGGCCATTTAACCAGGTGGTCCTCCCCCCTCAACCTTCCCAACTCCCCAGAATAAGATCCTTAACAGGTGCTCATATACCTTGACAATTTGGAGAAAAAGTAATATTTACACAGAAGATTTTGACTAGTATTATGGAAATATATTGGGCAGTATTATTTTCTAAATTCTCTAGATAGGAAAACTGGAAGTAGAACACTTTAGAAAATTTTTCTGTCCTTGAAATTGAGATTGTCATGAGATTTCATTTATTCATGGGTTATTTTATTAATATGATTTTTAAAATGTATAATGTTTTACAGAAGATGTCTGTAAAACTTTATAAATACTATTAAATGCTAATTAGAAGCCCTAAATTTTTGGAATTGTGTTTTCGTAAACCAGTACTAATCAATATGATTTTGAAAATATATTAAAGTTATACATAGGTAGAAATGCCTGTCATTTTCTATAGATTTCTGAATTCTGAAGTCTCTACTATACTAAAGTACTAGAAACAACATAAAAATAACGAGAAGAATATTTTAGAAGAAGTATCAACCTTGGGCTCAATAAGCATCTATTGAGGATCTCTTACATGCAAGTCATCGTATTAAGCACCAGAGAAATAAAAGTAAAAACTATCACTGCTTGTAAGCTATACACAATCAATTGCTTAGATACATATGAATGAAACCAATTATATCCCAGCAAGATGAAGTACTAATAGGTGCATAAACAAATTGTCAACTGCTAGTGCTCAGTTTTTCTCCGACAAAATGAGAATAAATCTTGACTTCAAACTAGAACGTGTAAGATAAAGAATGCCTTGAGTATTCTGACTTTCTTGAATCCTAGAGACAGCTCAGTTGGTTACCATAGCCATTCATTCTTTATCATTTATTCATTTATATAATAACTACTTATTGAGCCCCTGCTGTGAGCCAGGCTCTGTGATGGCACTGGGAACACAATAGTAAAGAAGATAGTCACAGACCAAGAGTCTAATTGAACGATAATGTCAAAAAGATCATGAATTGGATCACCAATAGCAGATTGGAGCCTTTTCCTGTTTCACAGCTACATATTGACCCCTTTAGCTAGCAAGGTGCAGCTGTGAATTGTGAGAATCAAACTTTTCCCAGTTTTTGTAGGCTGTATTATATCCTACAATATAATATATACCCTTAACCTTGATCCCATCTCATCACAATTACCCACTGATAACAGAGGAGGGGAAAATTTGTGAGGTTACATTCCAGTTACTTGGGAGGCCAAGACACAAGAATCACTCGAACCTGGGAGGTGGAGTTTGCAGTGAGCCAAGATCGTGACACTGCACGCCAGCCTGGGTTATGCAGTGAGACTCTGGCTCAAGAAAAAAAAAAAGAATGGCTAAACAAACTGTGGTATATGGAATATTACACAGCCATAAAAAGAAATGAAGTACTGATACATGTGGATGAACCTCACAAGCATTATGTTGAGTGAGAAAAGCTAGAAACAAAAGGTTGCATGTCATATTATGACCGTGCTAACTCAAAAAAAGATAGTAGGTGGTGTCCCCAGTAGGCCACAAAGTGAGGCCCTATGCAGGCAGACAAACTGCTTCAAAAACTATAAGAAAACTTGGCCCTGGGGTGTAACAGGAATAAACAGCATATGAAGATGTTGTAGGACATTCTCCTTAGTTCAGCTAAGAGCTAAGTCCTCGTCACATGGCCATGAAAAATTAGGCACACAAACAATTTTAAGGGTGAGAATAATGGAATTTATTTGGCCAAAAAAGAAAAATAAAAGGGTAACAGGGATTCTCTGGGAAGCCAGAGTCCCTGCTAGTGTGCTTTCCACCTCACAGACTGAATCCCAGTTTGCACCCAGGAAGAGGAGGGTCCAGGCTCCCCGTGGCCACAAACAGTGTGAACTTCTGTGGCTCCACCACAATGTGCACTCCTCCCAGCGCACAGGCCAGTTGGAGTTTTTCAGGGGACCCCTCCTCACCGGGTTGTCTTATTCTCTCCTCTAAAGAAGTACATCTAACTGCTGTTAGAAAAGGAAAAGGAAAAGGATAAGGATGAAGACCAATCTTAAGTACTTCTTGCTGAGGGTGCTGCTTTGGAGAAACGGCAGTCGGACCTCCCTCAGAGGCCTGTGTAAGGGTCCACGTCAGAAGTCATCCTCTGAGGCTCTGATTGCATGACTGTATGGAGTTTGATGGACTGAAGGTGAGGCAAGACAAACTGGGTTATTAGAAAACGTGTATCAAAATGAAACAAGGGGAGGGGTAAGGACAGCTCAAAAATCCCAGGACGTTTTACCAGTTTGCAAAGGGTCAGGGAGGCCAGAAGCCGGTCTGATAAAAAACTTCACCCTTTTGCCAGCATTTTGAGCTTCTGGGCTCCCTTTCCCTGAGGCCAATCCTTAAGCTACTAGTTTAAGGTTTGGGAAATCAACTCTTTTCAGTTTGGAGGATGCATCTGAGGGGAGTGTCTTGTAGTACAGAGACACAATTACCTATCAGTGAAGAGAGGACAGAGGAGGAGAAAGGAAAAACAAAGGCATGTTTTTCAAAGGTGTCCCAGAGGTTCAGCTTGCATTTGAAAGGAGTACAGATTGCGTATGAACGGCTACTCTTCTGGAAAGACGGGAGCCGGTGTCCCTGGTTCCCCTCTCTTCCTAGCAGATACCCAGCATACATGAGGGAGATAAGGAAGAGCATCGTCTTTCCCTCTTCCATCCTTGCATCCCTGAGTCCTGGTGACCTTTGCAGGTGCCAGCATGTGTGCCAAAGCAGCTTGCACCCATGAAGCAAGGGGGGCCTAGAAAATAGGAATTATCTGCTCTTACCTATGTCTCTATCCTACCTACTGTCAGTAGTCTTGAGTTCCCTAGACCTCATTTATGGCATGGATACTAATGTGGCTTTTATCTATGAAATGGGAGGCTTGGCTTAATCGACAGGCCAGGAATCAGCCACGTTCACCTGTGTTGTGCCTTTTGATTTTCATTTTTTGTCTGCCTCTGGAGCCCTTGGATCAATTTTCTTTCCTAGGGCTTTGACTGAAGCTTGGAATTGAGTTTGAAACCAAAATATGTCTTGCAGAGTGGGGTGGCATGGACCTGTAACAGGCCAAATGCTAAGGTAAAGCTGTGGAACTGAGTTTCCCCCAACAAGGGAGAGAAAAGGATGTCTTGTGACACAACCAGATAACTGGTGGCTATAGTTATGCTTGCTAGGATTTGGGTGCGTGGTGCTTGGCTTTGGTTAGCTCCCTTGGTTTTACTTTCCCTGAAAGGAAACCGCTGAATTGTGGGCATCCTATTTATTCCCATCACCTGGCAGGATTTTCAAGATAATTAGAACTCGAATATTGATCTAGACTTACATTACCCATCCCCTTCTGTTCTTTCTGAGCTATAGCTGGAGATTGCTGATTGGGTCACAGGAATAAGCAGGGCTAGTCTTAAAACGTAGGCAAAAACTTAAAAACAACTCATAAATTTAGAATTTAATAACAAATGTATGGTAAGTTTTGAAGCATAATTTCTCTTTCTCTAGTCCTAGTTTTATTAAAAAACAAACCATCATAGGACTGAGTTGTTTGCAAAATAGACTTTAGTCTTATACTTGGACTGATTATTTGCGTAAAGTGCAGCAAGAATGACTGTTTCTACATAGGCCTTTTAGATTGGCTTTGATGGAACTCTGTTCCAAAAGGCATCTCAGATAAGA
The DNA here is from genome assembly GCA_004027715.1 of Plecturocebus donacophilus. NCBI lineage: Eukaryota > Metazoa > Chordata > Mammalia > Primates > Pitheciidae > Plecturocebus > Plecturocebus donacophilus. The sequence goes on along the minus strand of PVKP010005189.1, from coordinate 68,825 downwards.
CTTTTTAAAGCTGAGCCTAGCCATTGGTTTGTATCTTAAAATACCTGTGAATTGGGTGATCCTCTCCTCTTGAGGTACTGTAATAAACTTGGAGCTTCTGGACCTGTTAGAAAGTGATATTCTTTGCTAACCACAGGTCAGGAACCCTGTACAAGGACAAGGGTATGAGGCCACGCTCCCCATTGGGCTTTTATTGATTCTGCAAGTCGAGCTGGATTCCTTAAAGAGAAGAATACCCTTCCAGTCAAAGCCTTGATAGAACAAGAACAACCAGTTTCTCCAATTATGTTTTGTTGTAAAAGAAAAATGGATTTTTATCACTTCTCAGCCTTTTGGCTAAGATCAAGTGTCGAAAAATGGATTCTTATTGCACTGATGCAAAGAATTATATTGCCATAAGTTAAGAATACTCACAGATAGTTTCTGAATTCTAGAGGAACCAGGTAGAGAGAAACGAACATGTTCCAAATTTTGTTTACAGGAGTATAACTTACTCAATTATTAAAGGCTGTATATAGTTCAAAATAAGTTTCCTTGACTCTGAAAAAAAAAAAAAAAAAACCATGGATCAGCAATATACCAAGCAAAGGTAAAAATGATTTGCTTCAGTTTCCTGAGTTCCATTTAGTTAACTCTTGTTTTGCTTGTTATTTGTGAACATTTTAGCTCTTCATGAGTCCTGTATATTTCCCTTTATTCTAATGTTACAATCTCCAAAATTATCAAAAACCTCCATTTGAGAGCACCTGTTACAGTTCTGTAGCCTATTATAAACCATCTTTTGAAAAGGATTACAACAAGACAACAATTGTCTATGAATTACAAAATGTCCAGGGTAGTTACAGTTAAAAACCCAATTGACAAAGAAGTTTGGTTATCTCCGTGGTTTACAATAACTTAACATAACAACCTTAATTATGATTGATAACATATACTTAGACATTAGAATTTTAGAAATTCCATATGATTTTGGAACATATATTAGTATTATTCACCAAAATACAACTTAAATATGATTGATCATCATTTTGGCAATCTCATGTAACTAAATATGTCAAACAATCCTGCTTACTTCTTTTCTAGATGTTTCAAGTGCCCTCTGATTCATCCAAAAAGCCAGACAATCAGAAAAGACAATTTTGAAACTCAAGTTTCATTTTGGGAAGGTTGTTAAATATGCTTGATTTTTGAAACACTTGATGTTATGAAATAGTATTCTGGGTTACAATAAGTTATTTATTTTGCCAAAATGATGACTCAGACATTGTAAAGAAACAAAAACTTTTATAACCCTTTACAAATTTTGCTAAAGAGCAGATTCATGCCTAAAGAGTACCTTGTTGTGCTTTTATTTTAATGCTTAATTTATGGAAAAACTATATAATACCTTTTTGAATTTACTCAATATCTTCACACAGAGGACTGCCCCTGCAAGTTTAAGTTCCACAATCCTTCCACTACTTTTGTTTGAACCTTCAGCTTTATCCGATCTAATGTAACACAATCTTTTAACCCTAGGCAAGAATTTATATTTCCATGCCTTCATATAACCTTTTACTAAAAAACACATTTTACATTTTACTGTTCTAACACACCTCACATGTAAATCTATTTTCAGTCGTTTCAATTACACGTCATAATGGTAACTCCTAGCAATTTTTAATGTAAAACCTGGTAACTTGTTTAACTGTGTGTTAGGTGCAGCCAAGTTTGACTCCTTTCAGCATAATTAAGGGCATGGTTAGTTCTACGTGTCCCCAGGCCTTACCAGTGATGAAGCCAGCATGTCAAATAGTTCTTAAAACCCAGAAAGTAGTTTATAACACTTAGCAAACCTTGCATCTGACCTGCAGAATTTAGTCCACATATTTACATTTTGATGACATCTGCTTTTTACCAGTAATCTTAAAGGCTGCTTTTATTTCTCAAAGATTAAAGTCATGTGAACTGAGGGGAACCACAGCTTTTATGTTCCCTTTAAAAACTACTTGATCCAATTGCTTGTCTTCTTTTAGTCCAATTAATTAGAGCTGTTTTTACAGACATCACACACCACACACGTACAGCTACACAAACAGGCAGGAGAAAACCCAGTCACCTGGTGGAGCCCATAGAGACAGGGATGGAAAAATATGCACATATCAAACCAGAAAGGACTTATTTCCTCAAGCAAGATTGCTAAAGAAAGCCTTGGGGGAAAAGTCCCACCAGGACTAGGGGGCAAACACTTGGCAACTCAAAGGAGAGATTAGGTGACTCATGGTCACAAACCCTCTCGCCACACAGGACTAGGGGACAAACACTCAGCAACTCCAAATTACTTGGGGATATAAGCCCAGGCAGCCCTACCCATCAACGGCAACCCTCTTTGGTCCCCTTCCACCCTTCCATGCTATGGAAGCTTTTACTGTCGCTTGCTCAATAAACTGCATTGCTGCTCACTCTCTCGGGCTGTGAACTCTTGTTGGAGCTCGAACACTCACCGTGGAAATAAGGTTTCTCTGCTCAGTTCTTCTAGCAAGGGAACCCAAGAACCTGAGCCCAAAGCCCAAGCTGCGAATCCGGTTACACTGATTTGATAATCATACTTTCAAATAGTCCTCAAAAATTTTGTTTCCTTCATGTTTTAGTCTGAAAAGTCCAGCATTGACCGAAATGAATGAAGCAGTGAGAACTGGACCAGAGAATGGCAAATACTTATGTCACTGCATCTGATGGATATTGTCTTGCTGAACCAGTCAGTGCATTGCTATGGTATGTAACAAAAAAACTACAGTAAAAAATGGTTCATAAGACTTTTTTTGTGAGAATTATGGTTAATTATAGAGATTTAAAAAATAAATTAACAAATGAACAAAAGACTGCAAATTATTCTCTAAGAAAGAAAACAATTAACTTCAAAAGTCAGTAATACTAAAATATTGTAAGCCAGAATGAAAGGTAAAGAAGAAAAAGCACACTAGTCTAAAATTGTGTTTAGTTTTAAAAAAGAGAATTAACATGCAAATTTGAAGTTATTTTTAGGGTTTGGCTCAAACTAATTTTCACGCAATTTAGCAAATGCAATTCACAATAGCTATTCACATGCTTGACATTTTAATCTTGACATACGATTCTTATAAAAGGTAAAGAGAAAGAAAACAGAATGCAGGAGAAACAGGAATTCTCTGCAAAAAGACTAAGATTATAATATAAATTTACCTTTAAATGCAGCTTTCTTTTGTAATTTAAACTCTGATTTCCATGCCAATGAAACATCAGCCAGTTTTCTATACTGTAGTGAAAAAGAGACAGTCTCTTTTGACAGTCATCCAAGAAAGGTCTTCTCATTTTTCTTTCTTTCTTTTTTTTTTTAAAGCTACATTGTTTTGCTGATAACCTTATTTTCTTATATAAGGCTGTCATTTGGTATTCATTCTGAAGCAGGAGCGACTGCAAACAAACCTCTCCAACACCGAACTGGAAAGGAAGTGGTGATTTATTTGGCCAGGAGCAGGGGCCGGTGAAAATACCTTAACAGCCGAGCTCCTCCACAAAGAAAGTCCTTGCCCTTTGAAAGGCTTACAGTCTTAGAAATTATACGTGAAAAGGTCTTGATCCATGAAGTAGGCGTGGGCTACGTGACTTAAGCGGGGGTTGATCATGTTTGATCAAAAATAATGCTTTTGGAAAGATTCCTCCATACCGTGCCTGCATGGTAGGGGTGCAATTAAGGATGGCCCGGTCTGCTAGGTTTTACCTCTCCTGTTGAAATGCAATGCAGAAGGCTAGCGGGAAGTGGTCTTAGAAGCTTAAGAGGATTAAGGGTGATTAAGGATCTCCTTCCTCAAATCGACACTTAGCATTGCTTTGGATGCTGTAAGATTGTAAATGATTTATGTAAATTAATTAAAATTATGATATTTACCAATCTTGGTGGCAGAATTTTGAGGATAAGAATAAGTCTAATCAGCTGAGAGCAGTGGTTCATCCTGTAATCCCAGCACTTTGGGAGGCCGAGGTGGGCAGATCACAAGGTTAGAAGATTGAGACCATCCTGGCTAACACGGTGAAACCCTGTCTCTACCAAAAATACAAAATATTAGCCGGGCATGGTGGCACACGCCTGTAGTCCCAGGTACTCAGGAGGCTGAGGCAGGAGAATTGCTTGAACCTGGGAGGCCGAAGTTGCAGTGAGGAGATCGCGCCACTGCATTCCAACCTGGGTGACACAGCAAGACTCTGTCTCAAAAAAAAAAAAAAAAGAATAAGTCTAATAATCTAATGATTCAGCACCAGGGGAAGCATACATGTTACTACTTACAGACATAGAACAACTAAGTATTCCTGGATCCTTCTACATCCAATTTTTAAAATTTAAATTTAGTAATTCTTCTGAAAGCAGGAAGTAAGTTGGTGTTTGGTTGCTTCTGTTAATGATAGATATTATGTATCATTTTATAGTATATGTATACTTTTAATTACATATAGTCATGTGTCACTTAATAACAGGTGCTGTATCTTAATACATTCTGAGAAATGCATTGTTAGGCAATTTCATCATTGGGCAAATATCATGGTATTTGCTTATACAAACCTAAACAGTAGAGCTTACTACATACCTGGGCTCTATGGTCTAGCCTATTGCTCCTGGGCCAAAACCTGTACAGTATATTACTGTCCTTAATACTGTAGGCAATTGTAACACAATGGTAAGTATTGTATAGATTAAACATAGAAAAGTTTCAGTAAAAATACTATACGAAGGATAACAAATGATACACTTGTATAGGGCACTGATAAATAGAGCCCGAAGGACTAGAAGTTGCTCTGAGTGGGTGGGTCAGTGAGTGAATGGTGAATGAAAGTGAAGCCTAGGACATCACTGTACACTACAGAACTTACAAACATTGTATACTTAGACTACCCTAAAGTTATAAAACATGGTTTTCTTTCTTCAATAATAAATTAATCCTAGCTTACTGTAACTTTCTTAATTTTTAAACTTAGCATGGAGCTGTAATCTCCTGTGCTAACAATGCCTTCCCTGGAATACCTCCTGAATGACCTGCCTGAGGTCGTTTTACAGTTAATCATTTTTTAAATAACTAGTACACACTAAAATAATGATAAAAACTATAGTAAATACATAAACCAATAACATGTTTATTGTCATTATCAGGTATTACGTACTGCACATAATTGCATGTGCTATACTTTTACATGACTGGCAGCAGAGTAGGTTTATTTACACCAGCATCACCACAAACATGTGAGTGATGCATTGTGCTACAACCTTAGGATGGTTATGACATTACTAGGTGACAGGAATTTTTCAGCTCCATTGTAATCTTATTGGACCACTGTTGTATATGTGGTCCATCATTGACCAAAATGTCTTTATGCAGTGCATGGCTATATTTCATTTCATTCTTACAGTAACCCTGTGAATTAGGTAAATTTACCCAGATAAACAACAAAATAAAACAGAAACTAGTAATTTAAATCTGGCTACAAATGGCAAAGAAGAGCAATCAAACAAATTTTATTTTGTTTTAAATAAGCAGATAACTGGTAAAAGTGTATTTTAGTTTTTTTTTTTTTGCAAAGGATTGAAATAATTTATTAATTTATATTGTTCTTGACTGGATTACACTGAAATTAATTGTATACACAAGGGAAATGCAGAAGATGGGGAAAACTTCTTGGTTCCAAACTCTAGGACATATTCTTTTTCATGGAAGGAGGGAGAGTGGATTGGTATGTAAGTTATGAGCAATGCTCATAGCTCCTGAGCAACCTCTGCATACGTCTGGGATTATAGCATTTATCATGTATTGCAGCTGTTTAGTGTTTGTCCATCATGCCGGAGAGCAAGCTTCTGGGATGTAGGGGAGATGTTGAACTAACTTTGCTTTTTGAGCATTAAACACTTTGAAATTTGAAAACAATTATGAAATTTTGACTTTTTTACCATTTGTTCTTTGTCATGTTTTAAAAACTAGGTATTTCACTAGAACGAATTAGTTATCAGCTGCATGACACTGATTTTCAAGAATCACCTTATTGCCAGTATTCTACTGCTCAGTTTCCTCTAGCTTTATAGTCTGAATCTTTACAAGGTCATTTCAACACTTATAGCTTGGATGCACAGTACGGTGGTGGTGGACAGTGTGGACTTAGTTCCTGTGAATTAAATAAACCCACTTATGTGGTTGCTCACAATGCTGAAGATGGGTATCCTGGAATAAAAAGGTCCAGACCAACCTGTTCTTCCTTGAGAAATAAGGGACAGGAAGAACTCTGTGTAGTTTGTAGTGATAAAGTATCAGGATATTATTATAATGCACTTACTTGTGAAGGTAAAAGTAAGTATAAGATTAAAACAAAATTGAAATCTTAGTATAAAACTTTAGGCATGTGAGAATACTTTTACTTTTTAAAGTATGAGAATTAAAACCAGGGAGAGCCATGATTTGTTTAAATGGATCAATCTTTGGGATCAAAGACAGGAAAATGGAATGAATGTCAAGTTTAGATGACGTGTTTTTTTCATTTTTGATAAGAACTTTTACATTTAAATGTATAATTTGGTACTATATAGTAGAAGGTTTCCATATTCCTAGATCAATCTTATGTTGGAAAAGAAAATGATGTATTAAAAGATCTGAATGTTTACTATCACATCTTTTTATGTGGTTGTTATAATTCATGCATTTGGAGGAAATTTGAATTTAATGACACATGATTCTATATTTTTTAATGCTTTTCAAAAACAAATTAAAGGTCTGAAAATGAAGATCATTGCATTTTCAAAGAGTGAAACAGTCCTTGATAGAGTTTTGAGGTTTTGAAATACCCCTGCATGGCTTTTATTAAAAAATGCAATTTGGGGACAGAGCCTGCGAATAATTAGGTCAATACAGTAGGAAAACATGTCTCTTAGAGGTTCAGAATGAATTTTCACCATCAGAATCTTACAATTCACCCCTTTACAAAGCTAAATGAAGCCTGTGGGAAATAGGCTAATAGCTAAATGAAGACTATGGGAAATGAAGTAACAGCTTGGTGAATAGAATAGCTGGGCACATGTTTGCTTACTCTTGAAATGCAGGGCCTTGTTATTATAACTAGATTGACAAACGAGGCATAGTTCTGGAAACCTAAGTTGGGCTTTTTACTCTTTTTGTTGAATCTAAATCATGAAACTTCCACTTTCAAGTCTCTATAGAAAATGATGTTATGGCTGGGCTTTAAGAAGGCATTGACTAAATTTATGGACTTCACTGCTTGGAATAGAAGAAAACAACAGCAGGAATTATTGCATAGGAACAGGAATTGAAGGAGGAAATATGAAGAGGAACTACTATGCATGGATTTAGAAAGTGAAAGAGAAAATGTAGACCTCCCCCTCCCCCTGCCAAACATGGCTCCCTCAATGTCTCAAGTCCAAATAAACTAGCAACACTTTCTCATCCGGGAAAGTGCTAAAAAAAGAGACATGCACAGGGAAGTAAGTTTGGAAGAATACTTCTTCCTTTGTGAGTTGAGTGGAAACGTGAGAGAAGAAAAGAGGTTCTTTGTAGTTTTATTTTACATGATCACGTATTCTTTAAAGGAAGTCTTGAGAGATGCTTCATTAAACCTCGATATTCTGTAAAACATAGTTATAAAAATGCTTTTAGCTGATGTAACCACAGTAAAATAGAGAGTTGATTTGATGTAATAGAGCTCTTAAGTTTAATTTCCAGATGTGATTACTGAAACAACCTTGGAATAAAATATATTAATCAGGAGTGGATTAAGACAATTATCCAGATAAATGTATATCAAACGATCTTATTGAGAGAAAAAACATTTTATTGAAATAATTTAGTTAGCTTGATTACTTTAATATGAAGGCATATATTAACAAAAATAATTAACTAGAAATACCTATGGTAAAAAATTTTAAAATTTTGTTATTAGGTTTTTTTCCACATAATATCACCAAAAATGCAGTATGTAGTTGCAAGAATGGTGGTCACTGTGAAATGGACATGTACATGCATAGAAAATGTCAAAAGTACAGACTGAAAAAGTGTAAGGCAGTACAAATGTTGGCAGAATGTAAGTGCCATGTGTTTTGCTTTTTACTGAGGGACATTTTCATTTTCTTACCTTACTGAGAACTTAATGCATTCTTCAGGATGTCATTTTGAATATCTACTTATTTGTTTGGATTTAAGCTACTTCTCTAGCAAACTGCTCAATTTGAATGGCCAGTTATGAATGTAAGTAATTATTTCCACGGACCCTCCTCCATACTATCTTGCTCTAATTTTGGAAGTAATCATATTTTCTTCTTAACTGAATTTTTTTTTTTTTTTTTTTTTTGAGACAGGGCTTGCTCTGTTGCCTAGGCTGGAGTGCAGTGGTATGATCACAGCTCACAGCTCACTGCAGCTTCGACCTCCTGCCTTGGCTTCTCAAGTACCTGGGACCACAGGCACATGCCATCACATCTGGCTAATTAAAAAAATTTTTTTTTGTAGAGATGGCATCTTGCTTTATTGAGCAAGCTGGTCTCAAACTCTTGGGCTCAGTGATCCTCCCTCCTCAGCCTCCTAAAGTCCTGGGATTACAGGCATCCCACCATGCCCAGCTAATTGCTTTTAAAAGTACTATTAATATTTTCTTTTCATATCTAATCTAGCCTTGTTCAAACTCTTATTATCTTGCATTTATATTATTATATTAGTTTCCTGGCCATTTCTTCAACTACCTTTAGCTGTCATAAAAAATCTTCATTTTTAAAAATTAAGCTATATTCTTGTTCAATAAATGCCAATGCAATATTCTTTTAATTTCTTATAGATTATTATTATAAAACCCAAAATCTTTAGTCAAAGTTCTTCACCAAAAGGATTCCTATTACTTAAAATTACAGGAATGTTATAGATCTTAAGGTTATCCTGTCCAACTATCTTAAATCCTTTACTTTAGCTCGACTTTAGTTAGCCTGAGCTGCCATAAGAATATACCATAAACTGGGTGGTTTAAAAAGAAATTTATTGTCTCACAATTCTGAAGGTGAGAAGTCTGAGATCAGGGTGCCAGCACGATTGGGTTCCAATGAAGGCTGCCTTCCTAGCTTGCAGATGTCTGCCTTCTCTTAGTGTTTTTACGTAGTGGATAGAAGAAAGAGCAAGCTCACTGGTGTCTTTTCTTGGAAGGGCACCAATCTCATCATCAGAGTTCCACCCCTCATGACTTTATCTAAACATAATTACTTCCCAAAGGCTCTGTCTCCAAATTCCATCACTAGGGGTTAGGGCTTCAATATATGAATTTTGAAGGATACAGTTCAGTTCCTGGCAATCCCTAGTAAGTTGTCTTTTAACCTATGCCTGAAAACCTATGTAAAAGGGAACTCATTTTGTCCCAAGACAATCCATAAATGAAATCAGTCCCCCTTTCCTCTAAACTTAAAGGAATTATTCCAAAGTTGAAAAAAGAGAATCTATATGAGTGTAGCTATCATGGAATATGAACATAAACGTTATTCAAATATTATTCATGTGCTTTCCAGTTTCCCACTTCATCTTTCTATGTCTCTCTCTCCTGTGTTTATCCTTCTGTATTTGAATTCCTGGGTGTCCAGATCCCATACTCTAGTAAAAGAAGTTCTCAGCAGGAAAGCCCTGGATTTTTATGTAGCTTGGTTTCATTCCATAATCATGCAACTGAAATGATGGAACTGGAAAAAGATGAACCAAAAGTATTAAATACGCAGTACATTCCTATCTTCATAGAATACAAGAGTCCCACTAAAGTAATCAGCATATCATTAAAACTCTGTGATACCTACAGAGTACACCAAGCCAGTCCACCTGCTTCTCAAGCATTTGGTGCTTATTTATCTGAGAGACATGTTCACAGAACAATGTGCATATCTCTCTAGACTTAGGTCTGCTCAAGTCTATATCTGTCAAATAAAACACAGAACAGTGGAGAGGTTTTATTTGAAAGGTGCACTGCAAGAGGGCAAGGGACTTTTGCAGTAGGACAAGGGAGACTATTGCAATACGAAGAATGCTGTGATTGAAAGATATGCAAACAATTCAAGAGTTAGGCAAAAAATAGCTTTATAGAAAAGAATAAATAAAGCTAGAAAGTACTGATTACAGAGTAGGATAAAAAGGTTATATGATCAGATAACGTATCAGAGAATGTTTTACTCTGATCCCAACCTAGTCTCAGAAAGCTATGTTTGCTGGCTTAGGTTGAGGGTGGATCAAAGTTTCAGGGCCCAGAGCAAGAAATGAAGGTTAACCAAAGTTTGATTGTTATATATATTTTTTGTATTGATCAGTGGGGATAAAACAATTGAGATAATCATTCAGGAAGCAAAGAATGTGAATTTGCATGGCCTGTGTCTGGCTTTGTCATAAGTAATCAAAGGGGCATCCACGAGTCATAACTAAGTCAGATTTGGAAAGGTAGTTCTTTGCAGGAAGCCATTTTCCAGAACATAAAAGGGTGGGAGGATTCCTTTAGCTTTCACTATTTTACAGGAGCACAGGGCTCAGGTAAAATTTGAAATTGTCAAGACTTAGTGAATTAAGGGTTGCCCCAGGTTTGCTCTAAAGTAATGCATGACTTTGGTTTTATGATCCTGCCACCATTACCGTAGATGTTCATACTACACTTATCATTAAATTGAACTAATATACTTTTGATTAATTTTCTTTTCAGTTTCATAAGTAGTTATAGAAGCCTGTACAAACAGGCTTGTACGACATTACTTCTTTCCTTTGGAGTCATAATTCCCTTGCCACAGGATAATACTTTAAGTATTTAAATATAGTTATCTTGTTCCTCATGAATTCTTTTCTCTCATTTTAAAGTATCCTGTCTAATACCAACATGGTAATCAAACATGTGCAAAGCAGAGTGGAATTGAAATACTTCTATCTTTCTAGATACTATGGGTATATTAATATAGTTTAAGAGCATATTGGCTTTTAAAGGTGGCTACACTATAGATCCCTTTTTCTCTGTTTTAATCTCAGCTCAGTGTTATTGGCTGCTAGTAAGTCTGGACCCTGAAACTATTATCTCATATTGAGCTAAGAGTTGACAGACTACCCCCTTTTGCTTGTACATGTATTGCTATTAATTTACTGTTATTAACCAGTTCACTCTACAAAGTTCAAAAGTTGAATGCCAAGGACAGATTTATTAGCAAGGGTGGTCCCTAATCACACTCCGAGGTATGATTACCATAGGATATACCAGGTAGTGGAAGTCATTTGAAGTCAGATGAGTTGTAATGTCATGGTTCCAGATTATTAGTGAATTACGATCCTAGCCAAAGGTTGAAGACATAGGAGACCACGTCTTCTACTTTCAGGGGAGCTGGTGAGATCTAAGAATGTTTTTAAGCCCCAGAAAAATAGGTTAGGGCTCAAGACAAGGTTTCACTCTCACTGGGGAGCTGAACAGAAAGCTAGTAAAAATAAAAAATAGAACCAAGCATTTTCCACATCTTACTTAATTCTCACTATAACCACAGTGAAATAGACATTTTATCATTCCATTTGATGAATGAGGAAAGCAAGTAATAGAGTCACATAGCTAACTACGTGGTAGAGCCAACATTCAAACCCAGGCATGCTGACCAGCTCCAATATTGGTTATGTTAAACATTATGTGGTATTACAATCAGAAATACAATGTTTGTGACTGTGTCCTCAAGATTGGTTCAAAAACATTGCAAAGCCGATCTTGCAGGTTAAAGATACTAGCACTTCCTGCTAAGGAGCATTGGAAAAGTCAGGAACTGACATCGTGTGCAGGTCTTAATGTCCATCCTCTGTCAACTTTTCCATTGTTACATTTCAGCATAATATTCAGTCTGAAGAGCTTTTAAAAATTTTTTTTGTTATACGATGTTTGGGTTTTTTCTTTAAAATAACATTGACAAATTTGATCCATAGCATGGTTTAAAATATTGTCTAGAACTAGATGAAGGATGAAATCTTATGACTTTCCACTAAAACTATTCTTACAGGCTGACGTTCATCTATTTATCAACTTTCTTTGAGTATGGTTCCTCAAGTAGTTATTACTTTACACCAACAATCTTGAATCCAACCTACAGCTCCATTCTGGCTCTAAGCATATATTAAGAGGACTTGTTAAATGACGTGTTAAATTCCATGTATACTTTGTCTACAGTATTTCCTTGATCTGCCATTCTCTAAATCCTGTCCAAGACAGAATTGAAATTAAGCTGATGTGATTAGTTGTTCCGTTAATTTATGCTGGGTTTCACTGATTATTGCTTTACCTTTTGAGGTTCTATAAACAAATTGTTCAAATTGTATGAAATTTATTTTCCTGCCTCTTTTTGAAAATCATTATGACTTCTAATAACATTTCTTTTATTATCTACTATTCCTCCAATATCAGACTATAGTTCAATTCTATAGAAACTAATGTCTTTCAGTTGAAAAGATATACAGGCATTAAAAACACTTGTTTTTAAAGAATTTCTTCACCTATCTAGATGACCGACCATTTTATTTTGTGCTGTCCAAAAAGGATAACTTGTTTCAAGTTGTCCTCAGTACTACATACATGCAGGAAGTTGTGAGTCTCATTATTTCTTGCTCTGAATGTAACTAAAAACATACGCTTTTCCCACATATCATGGATTCCATTTTGACATGGCTCCTTTTTTTCCTTTTTTTGGAGTAGGATCTCACCTGTTGCTCAGTCTGTGGAGTGCAGTAGTGTGATCACAACTCACTTAAGCCTTGACCTCCCGGGCTCAGGTGATCCTCCTGCGCTCAGTTGATTCTCCCACCTTAGCCTCCCAAGTAGCTGGGACTACAGACACACACACACATCTGGCTAATTTTTATATTTTTTGCAGAGATGGAGTTTCATCATGTTGTCTAGGTTGTTCTCAAACTCCTGAATGGCTCCTTTCTTTAAAGGAGTCTGTAATCTGCCTTTCCGAACAGTTATTTCTTGTTAATTTGAAATATTTCTGTAGTTGAAATTCTTTACCACCATTTCCTCTTGTGCTTGTGTAAGATTTTATGAATTTATTTTCACCCTTTCACGACTTATCTTCACTTCTCTGCCATTCCCTTTTCCTTTAGGGTACTCTCCTTTCTCAGAACTAAAACCTCTTTTGACTATACCTCTTTAGTAAGCCTCCCCACAATTAATTCCCTCTGATTCTAATGACTCCTTTTCTTTATATAATTTTTGCATTTGTGTATTCAGTTCAAATTATTTTAATATTTGATATACTTTAAATGGCTTCATATTTTGATACGCTCTTGTTTCTCAACCAAATCATGAAATAATTTACAAAGGAGCTAAGCCTTTTGTTTTTTTCTCCACCTCAGCTCCTGATATACTTTTTATGTAATTGGTATGTTTTAAATACTTATGAAAAAATGACAAACATAATAAATGATAAAGATTAATATTTGGTTAATTTTAGTAGTTATTTATGACAACTGTTGCTCTTCAGGTAGAGGTGCTAGTTGAAGATTCAAAGATGTGTAAAGGTGGCAAGCCAAAAACAAAAATTGTTCACTTTATAAAAAGAGTATCCACTGTCCTGTCTTGATTATAAGAAAAAAATTGACTTAGCTGATTTTGAAAATCACAAGATATTCTCTTGACCTTATGATGTAAAAGTCAAAGATAAAAGTCTGTAGCTAAGGTGGTTCAACTGCTTTATGAATTAATATTTTATGTTGTTTCCAAAATATGATAAATGTGAAAATTGTTCTAATATGAAAAAGTCTAAATTTATCATTTGGAGATGCAAAATTATTTTATAATTTATGTCTAGGATGACTCTGTATGTTTAAGTAGACAAGATAATTGTGGAATGAAAAGGAGAAAGTAATGTAGTAAATGTAATTGCTATGTACATACTTGCCCAAAAGAAGGATTATTTGTAAAAAGACAAATCTATGATGACATATATATATATATATATATGTACAATATAAGGTAATTTTAATCCTATAATGTTATCTGTCATACCAAAAACGTTTTATATGAATTTTGTAATAACACAGGTTTGCTCACAGAAATCCAATGTAAATCAAAGAGACTTCAAAAGAAATTTAAGCAGAAGAATAATTTTTACTCTAACATCAAAGTGGAAGAGGAAGGAGTAGACAACAAACTTCTATCATCTACCACTGATTTGAAAATGATCACTGCGGGATATCTAGGATTCTTTTTATGATTGGACTCAGAAGAAGCAAAAGTTGTTTCCCCATGGTTCCTTCAAAAGGAGCCAGAAAATTATTACCCAAAGAAACTTTACTTTTATCATTTAGTAAAACATTGAATGAAAATATATAAATTTATGGATATAAGAAAGGCTAGCTTGTAGAAATGGTTGTAATCAGAATAAAGAGAGTTTGGCCGGGTGCGGTGGCTCATGCCTGTACCAAACACTTTGGGAGGCTAGGGTGGGTGGATCTCCTGAGGTCAGGAGTTCAAGACCAGCCTGACCAACACAGTGAAACCCCGTCTCTGCTAAAAATACAAAATACAAAAATTAGCTGGGTATGGTGGTGTGTTCCTGTAATCCCAGCTACTCGAGAGGCTGAGGCAAGGGAATTGCTTGAATCTGGGAGGTTGAGATTGCAGAAAGCCATTGCACTCCAGCCTGGGTGACAAGAGTGAAACTCTATCTCAACAACAACAAAAAGAATAGAGTTTGTGACCCTCATTAACTAAAGCCAGACGATGGAATAAGGAGTAACATTTTAAACCTATTACTGTTACAGCATTTTGTAAATTATTAAAGGTGAGCAAAGACGTGTTCAAATCTTATCATTTCTTAATGCCTTATAAAAAGAGATGTTTTATAAAAACAAAGTAGAAATTTTGTGATGGCAAGAATAATGAAAAATTAAAATATAAATTATTAAAATATTTAAACATATATTAGGAAATTAAGCATAATTTACTTCTCATTCTGGCACAGAATATTTTGACATTTTTACCAACATCTTTTGTAGAAAAAATGATCTTAAAACCAGAAACGTTTCTACAAATATTTAGGTTCTTATATGAACAGGATGTTAATATGTTAAATTAAAATTTCATATGAAATACATGGAAGTGAGAAATTCTTTGGTGGCACTATTGCTTTGAAAGACTGATTATAAGTTAGCAAAATATGATAAATTTAATATAACAGGAGTAGCATTTTGGTTTTCAATAAAGAAAAAAGTGACAATAGTTTAATTTTCACTGTTGTAAGACTTGGGATATTAGATTTATACCCTCAATCGAAAATTTTTGATTAGATTAATTATTGCCTCACATGGTACTTTGTATATATTCTTGGTATCATCTCTCTGAGGTAGTATCTTATCTTTTTCAGGGTATCTAGACTCAGTTTTCTTAACTAGTAAAATGAAAGAGTTAAACTGAATCATCCTTTACTGCTCAAAAATTCTATTTTATCAGGAATGATTGTTTCTGATTACATGATACAAAATGAGTTATTAAAAATATTGCTAAAGTCTTTAGAAAAAGCATCAATTATATTATGATGCCCAGAGGAAGTTGGAAAACAAAGTTAATAGTATATCCAAAATGGAGCTCATTATCTTATTGCTCAAAGTTAGGTAATTTAGCACTAGGATAATAATAGCTAGTTACTTAAGCCTGAAACCAGGCAGTCATCATAGACTTCTCCCTTTCTTTCACTTCTTACTATTAAAAAGTTATCAAATTCTATTAATTTTACTTCTTAAATATTCTTTTACATTTGACACCTTCTCTTCAGCTCCACTGTCCAGGTCGTAGCTCAGGTTCTCATGTCTCACCCAGGCTATTAAAACTGTCTCCCTACTCTATCTAGTTTCTTAAGCCTAAACCATTCTTCATACTGCAAGTTTTCTTCTGAACTTGATCATGTCATCCTTTCTGCTCAAAATTCTTCAAGATCTCCATCCTCAAAGTGTAAAATCAAAACACACTTTCCCAAGGCCTTTCTATAATACTCGATTTATTTTTGTTTTTGAGACGGAGTCTCACTCTATGGCCCAGGCTGCTATACAGTGGCGCCATCTTGATAACCTCCGCCTCCCCGGGGGTTCAAACGATTGTCTTGCCTCAGCCTCCCGAGTCGCTGGGTCTACAGGCGTGTGCCACCGTGCCTGGCTAAGTTTGTATTTTTACTAGAGACGGAGTTTTGCCATGTTGGCCAGGCTGGTCTCAAACTCTTGACTTCAAGTGATCCGCCCACCTTGGCCTCCCAAAGTCCTGGGATTACAGGCATGAGCCATCGTGCCCAGTTAATACTTGCTCTTGAAATCTCTAGTGTCATCTCTTGCCATTTTCCCCACTTAATCCTCACAGAGCACGCTTCTTGGACTTAGTTGTACTAATCTCTCTCACAACTCCAATGCCTTTGCTCGCTTTCCGTCAGCCAGCAATACTCTTCTTCTCCCATTCCCTTTCCGTCTCCCTCTCCCTCCACCCCGTCCCCACCCCTGTCTCTTTCTCCTCTGTCTCTCTGAGACAGAATCTGGCTCTGTTGCCCAGGCTGGAGCCAGTGGCAGGATCGTTAGCTCCCTGCAGCCTCGATCTCCAGGACTCAAGCTATCTTCCCGCCTCAGTCTTTCAAGTAGCTGGGACCACAGGTGTGCGCCCCCACACCTGGCTATTTTAGGGGACGCAGGGTCTCACTATGTTGCCCAGACTGGTCTTGAACTCCTTCCTGGGCTCAGGCAGTCCTCTCGCCTTGGCCTCCCAAAGTGTTGGGAGTATAGGCGTGAGCCACCGGCTGGCCTAACCAACTCTCCATTCACTCATTATGCGAAGCAGTAACAGACGCATGCCACATCTGTGGAGCTTCTTCTGACTCCTCAGCCCACCCTAGGAGCCACTTTCCCTACGTCCGCATCATAGAAATCACCCTAAATGATTATATGGCCCTGTAACTGCCCATCTGTTTCCTTCCTAAGATGGTGACCTCTTGGAGGGCAGAAATGGATTTTTCACTCTCAGCTTCAGTCTGTCCTAGCGCCTGACAGTTTCCCCAGCGTTCTTTGACAATAGCAGAACCCTAAAGAACTTCCACTCCAAGGAAATACAGAATGCGAGAAACAATCGTTCCTAGCGAGAAGGGAAATCTCGCGAGATCCAGCTGCCGGGAGCCCGGCAAGCCCACGAAGCGACGGTTATTTAGCCGTTAAAGCGCCACCGCCGAGGCACACGCGCTCCAGGTCGCTCAGGCCGAGCTGTTTCCCGCCTGTTCTGAGGTTCGGAGGCAGGAGCTTTTGGTTCTTTCTGCTGCCGTCACAGACCATAGGAAGCAGTTGGCGTGAGCATGGAGCCCACGGTTTCCTACTAGCTCTTCAAAGGCGAGGGGAGGTGCGCCGAGTTCTTTTCCTGGGCCCGGAGCCCCGAGCGGGGCGATATTGTGCTACTGCACTTCCCCGCCACTTTCTGTCGCTGTCTTCTTTTCGGTAGTGGTCCAGGACCTTAAGACAGTTCCTCCTGGCGACGTGATGGAATTTAATGGCGCTGGAGAAGGGAACGGGCTTCCTTTTCAGGCTGCCAGCATGGCGGCGGGCGGCGGGCGGTGGGGGCCAAGGGGGAGGGAAACGAAGGGTTGTCCCCTTACCCACCCCTCGGTAAGACACCTTGTAGGACTCCACTGCAGCGAGAGCCCCGTGGGTTCCTTTCTTTAGGCATTTAGTTTGTAAAACATCACTTTAAAGAATACATAGTGTATTTAATGGCACACTGCGAAAAACTTTCCTTCCCCTCCCGTCCCCCGGGGCAGAGAAATTTACAACAGGAACGGAGAAAATGGAAACTCAAAAGCCCTTTACATTGTTCGTACCACCGAGATGTAGCAGCAGTCAGGTGTCTGCGGTGAAACCTCAGACCCTGGGAGGAGATTCCACTTTCTTCAAGGTAAATTTCCATATGACTCTTGATTGGACTCTTCTTAACTGCAGGGGGATGAAGAAAAGTGTCCTTTGTTCCTGGTGATATTTTGCAGTTGTTTCTTTTCAATAGGTGGTCTCATTTACCCAAGAATTTTGCATCCCATTGCTTTACATGAACAGTGAGCATTATTGTGTAGGCATTGTTCATGTAAATGACTGCTGCCATAGAACTCTGCATACATTGTGGAACCTGCTTATTTTAATCTTCCTTCTTTCCGCATTTAATTCGAGGCAACTTATAGGACAGATACTATGGGATAGTAGAATATGTTAGGAGAAAATTAGGAAAATTAAAATGAGGACTATTTGGACAAATGCCTATATATGAGTAATAATTCGTGTTCTGAGCTTCAGATTTGGCTCTGAGCTTCCCGATGGATAGGACAAAGAAGGAAATTCATTTATGTAATAGAGTTATCATTGGATAGGAGGAATTATACCAAGTTTCTCAGGCAAAACAGAGCTTTTAAAAAATTATTTTAAAAAATTATCATGTGGGTCTTTATATTGGAGATGCAATAATGCAATGAACATTTTACTTTTATATGCTGTAAAAAATTTATTATGACTGCTATAGGCAGGAAGATATTATTAAATGCTATTCATTGAAGACAATCTTTAATTCTATCAAGGAAATCATAAATTGAAGAAATCTATTATTCATACTAATTAGATTTACTATTCTTGAATACAAAGCCATATACTGAGTAATTTATAGTTTAGCTTCATCTTACAAGTGGAAATACCTAATTAGAATTTTTCTTTGTTTATATGGAAAAGGCATTTGACATTTTTTTTTCATTTGGCATTTTAAACATTGTATGTACATTAAAGGGTTTGCAATTGTAACCTCTTTAAGCAGATGTATATTACATATGTATATATATATTACACTGTTAGTATCAGAGTGGTATGAAACAGCATATTTAAAAACTTATTTGTGTTTCTAGAGTTTCAACAAATGTACTGAAGATGATTTTGAGTTTCCATTTCCAATGACTAATCTCTCCAAAAATGGAGAAAACATTGATTCAGGTAGGAGCCTAGAAAAGCAGTGTATCAGCTTATATAGAAATATTTTGTTATATCCATTTCTAGTTATTGAAAATATAAGTATATATTAGTATGCTTGACATGAAAGCTAGATATAATACTTAATATAAAAAATAAAACTGGACGCGGTGGCTAACACCTGTAATTCCAGCACTTTTGGAGGGAGGCTGAGGCAGGGGGATCACTTGAGGCCAGGAGCTTGAGACCAGCCTGGGCAACGTAAGGAGACCCTGTCTGTACAAAAAAACAAACAGAAAAACAACCACCCCTCCAAAAACTAGCTGGACGTGGTAGCATATGCATACAGTCCCAGCTACTTGGGAGGCTGAGGTGGGAGGATCACTTGAGCCCTAGAAATGTAGGCTTTGAGGCTGCAGTGAACCATGATGGTGCCACTGCCCTCCAGTCTAGGCAACAGAGCCAGACCCTCTCTCTCTCCCACAACAAAAAAACGAAAGAAAAAAATATGTTGGCGTATTTAATACCTGTTGTCTTTTATCTTGCAGATCCTGCTTTACAAAAAGTTAATTTCTTGCCCATGCTTGAGCAGGTTAGTTAAGCATAGTACATACAGATATAATCTGTTTAGGTAATGAACTGCTTATTTGAAGAAGAAAAAAGTATTCAGTTGTTGCATTACTAGTCTTTTGTATTTAACTGTTATTATTTGGAAACTTTTATCAGTAGTATTTTCTTATAGAAGCACCTTTTTTTTTAGGTTGATAATTCTGACTGTCACTATCAGGAAGGACTAAAAGACTCTGATTTGGAGGTCAGAAGATTTCCCATTCATATTAAATTTCTTGTAATTGGAATATAGCTTATTACCTATATGTATATTTCTTTTGAAGCTTCAAAAGGATTATTATTTGATTAATGCATTAAGATATATCCTTTAAAAACTTTTTTTCCACTTCTGTATTTTTTTGGGTTGTGAAAGTTCCATTTATGTAGAGGCAATTTAAACTGTAAACTCAATAAGGGAATGGGTACTATATATGAAAAGACTGAGAACTGAGACAGTAGTTTACAAGATCAGCCTTTAATTAATAGATGGAATTGACTGGCTGGTTTATTGTGTAAGGAATTTGTAGGACATATGTACTTTTGATTTTAGTTATACTTTTGATTTTTGTTATAAAAATATTTCTTATTTATGGCATATAGATGTCTTTAAAAGGAAGAGAAATTCCATAACCTGGTAAGGTATTGTATGTTTGTTGATGTGATTATAGTATCACAGAATTTAAAAATATAGTACTTATTTATATATTTTGATAAGAAAAAAGTTATAGACCAGCAGAAATTGATGTGATTTAAAAAACTGATGTTTACAATATAATGTGGATTTTTAAAAGGGCAAGAATTCTGCATTAAATATTAGACTTGATGAAAATTATATTTTGTGTTCGCTTTTATTTTTCTTGTCATTATATTGTAAACTTCATGTCCTTCAGTGAATCTTCAAACTGTTTGTGTAATCAAAGTGTTTCAAGACCATTATTAAGATTTGTAGATTTCTTATAGAGTGATTTATTTTAGCTTTTAACTAGCCAGATTCTCACATTAACTAAAATGCTTTTTATGGAGCCATTTCAATTTATTCAGCAAGGTGTAATTTAGTCAAGTGACCAATAACTTTAGTGAAGTAGTTAATATTGCCTTAGTAGTTTTAAAAGAGTTAATGTGACTTTCAGTATGCTATTAGTGCTTAAATTGAGGAGAGATTTGGTCTCAACTCTTAGTATATAAATATTTTCAGTAGGCAGCTGTAGTTTAGTTATATTAGAATTTTGAACAATTAATTTTTGAAAACCTACTTTAATAGAAATCAGAGTTATGGAACAGAGAGTATTCAAAACTGTGTAAGGAGGCTGAAAAGATAAAAAAGTGGAAAATAACTATAGAAGCTGAACTGAGGCAGAAAGAAAAAAAGTTGCAAGAAAACAGAAAGATAATTGAAGCACAACGAAAAGCCATTCAGGAACTGCAGGTATGACAAAATTTTGAATTGTAAATAGTAAATCTTATAATACTGTTGAAAGTAGAGTATTATTTAGGATAACTTGGGTTGATCTTGTTTTTGTGATGAATATTTTAAGGATAATACTTTTTAAAAGTTACATCAATACTAGATACATTTCAACTTTAAGAATGAGCATAGAGGATAAGTTGTATAATGCTTAATGCAAATGATTAGGGAAAAAATAAATCACTTTAGATAAACATTTATTTAATGATTCTAACTTATAAAGAGTTTTAATTTTTATTCCTATTGATGTTTTGTTTGATATAAATATCTTCTCTTATATTAGAATACAATAGTTGTAGATCACACTTTAAATTTGAAACTGTGTAACTTTATGTGTAGCATAAAGTAAAAAAAAGGTTGGGAAAATGCGACATTGGGTTAGGACAAATAAAAAACATTACTTCAAAATATTTAGATAATATTGCATTAAAATATTGTTGAATGTTTTTCGGAGATGATTTAGCCAATATTATTTCAGATCGATGGCCGTATTCTTAAGGGAAATCATAAGTTATTAAAAACAGTTTCCTTTTTATGTGGAAAGAAAATAATTATTTTAGACTATGTTGTGCATTAGTAAAGAAATGCTGCTCAATGATTATATTCATGTTTATTTTTGCTAATAAGCAAAATGTGGTGAACTATTCTTCTGTTTTACAAATTAGTTTGGAAATGAAAAAGTAAGTTTGAAATTAGAAGAAGGAATTCAAGAAAATAAAGATTTAATAAAAGAGTAAGTAGTGATTTAATGAATTTGTTCTTTCTACAATTTTTAAATTCCAAATTTACTACTAAAATAATTTTTGAAAACTTATTGAGCACTTTCTATATGTTATGTAATATGAATTTATAAGTAGAATTATACCTGAGTGCTATGGAAAAAGGAAGACAGATTCTTGTGCTGGGCAAACTGTGGTCGCTGACTAATAACTTCACTTATTAAAATGTCAGGCATCAGTAAGAAACATTCCTTGGTGTCAAAAAAGATGCCTGATAATTCTGTACCTACAACTACCTATGTATATTGTCTGTTTCACTACTACCTTGAGTACAGTACTTATAAAATAGGGCTCAACTTAGTTCCAAGTTAATTCTTTTTTTTTTTTGAAGTGTAACAGTTTATTTCTACAGAAAAATGGTAAGTTAGAAAATTAAATCTAACGACCATATGTGTTAGTAATGTGAAGATAGCCACAGGTCTTATTATTCACATAACAAATGCCTAATCAGAAGATTAACTTATTTTGTGTTTTGAAGGTTAGACATATACAACATTAATTTGTTAATGAATGGCCCAATCTATTCTCATTATTTTCCTTAGGCAAATGTGGACCTATCTTCTGAAAGTTTATTGATAGCAACTTGGGTAGAAACTTGTTAAGAAACTGTCATTTTTATTTGTTTATTTATTTTAGTGGCCAGTTACTCGAAGTTTTACTTTTAAAGGGAGGCAGTTACTAAATTATTTTTGCTAGTAGTACAATCAACCCACCTTTTCTTCATATGGTTGTTTATGAATAACATGTGATATATACTAAATATTATAATACTTTTTAAGTTTCTTAAAAATTATAACAATATATTTCATAACTTACATATGTGATTTTGCTTTGAGATCAGATTACACATAGGCAAACTCTTTCCTTTGTTTCAGGAATAATGCTACAAGGCATTTATGTAATCTACTCAAAGAAACCTGTGCTAGATCTGCAGAAAAGACAAAGAAATGTAAGTATCTTTCTTGTTTTATGTGATTTTATCAATTTATTATTTTACTGGTAGAAGTGAAGAGGGGAAGAAATTGTTTACTTTTTGGAACCAATTTTGATTTGAACCAATTATGTGTGTCTCAGACTATTATTATGTAAGTAGTAAGGAGAGTCACAGTTCTTTGAGTTTTGAAAGTTCGAAACTTTTTGAAAGGTAATATATTTCAAAAGGCATATTCTTGATATTTATAATTAATCCTAGTTTCAGATAAGGGATGATTTTGAGACTAACTTCTATCTGGAACAACTAGGAAACTGAATCAAGAATAAGATACATAGCCATGCTCATAATAGAAAATACCAGTAGAGGCTTTGCTAAAGCCATTGTACTTATGAACAGTGGTGCAATGTTTATTTTCAATCTAAATAGAATTCTCAATTTTTTTCTAAAGAAACATTCTTTTAAAATATTCTAATATGGTTGTATTATGTATGTAAAAGAACAGTTTTAAAATTTTTACACGTTTTCATTTTTTAAATTGTGAAGTAGGATTATTTCCCATTTTGATGAAAAATAAAACTGTCTGATGATAAAAAATAATAGCCTTCATTTTTGTCATTAATTTGACACTGGCTCTACTTTGTTTCTGCCAAGAATTCATTGGGAAATACTGTCTACCTGCTTTTTCAGGATATTCTCTATTTTTCTCAGCTAAAAATTTTAATTTATATTATGCAGCTTACTACTTAACAGTTTGGGCTTAAGGATTAGACAGCCTGTGCTCAAATTTAGACTTTCAGTTTCTGTCTACCTGGGGAGCTTGAATAATTTGAATAAATTATGTAGTCTCTCTGATTGTCACACTGTTTATTAATTAGAGCCTCTTAGTATTGTCCTGAGAAGTAAATGTTAATAAATATGCTTAGAACAGTACAAAGTACTCAATAAATGTTGGCCATTTTATTATTATTATTGTCGTTATTTCTAACATCCACTGTTAGGAATTTTTTTGTTGTTGTTTTGAGATGGAGTTTTGCTTTTGTTGCCCAGCTAGAGTGCAATGGCGCGATATCAGCTCAACCGCAACCTCCACCTCACGGGTTCAAGTAGTTTTCCTGCCTCAGCCTCCCGAGTAGCTGGGATTACAGGTGCACACCACCATGCCCAGCTAATTTTTAAAATATTTTTAGTAGAAATGGGATTTTAGTATGTTAGCCAGGCTGGTTTCGAACTCCTGACCTCAGGTGATCCGCTTGCCTTGGCCTCCCAAAGTGTTGGGATTACAGGTGTGAGCCACCATGCCCAGCCAGGTTTTTAAATTCTTATCCCTGCTTGTAGGACCTTGCTTTTTAAAACTATATATATCTTTCAGAATGCACCATACCACAGCCAGCTCCTCTACTATATCCAATGTATTCAACATTCAAGATTACTTTTTCTGCCTAGATATAAAAAGTGGTGAAAAGTACAGTGATAGCGTACAGGGATAGTACATTGGCTGTCTTGCAGAAAATAACTTGGGTTAGAGAGACAAGTCTGATAGTTCTTTCTTTCTTACATTTAGATTTTAGCTAAATTAGAGATCAGATGGTGAGGAAGTTACATTTTTCAAGGTGATCTCTTTAATAAATTAAAGTTGGGGTATATCTTGATGTGACATGTAGAAAGTTTTTTTTTTTTTTCTTTTTTCTTTTTTTGAGATGGAGTCTCGTTCTGTCGCCAGGCTGAGTGCAGTGGCCTGATCTCGGCCACTGCAATCTCCACCTCCCGGGTTTAAGCGATTCTCCTGCCTCAGTCTCCTGAGTAGCTGGGACTACAGGCATGCACCACCATGCCTAGCTAATTTTTTTTTTTGATATTTTTAGTAGAGATGGGGTTTGACCATGTTGGCCTGCATGGTCTTGATTTCTTGACCTCGTGATCTGCCCTCCTCGGCCTCCCAAAGTGCTGGGATTACAGGTGTAAGCCACTGTGCCCAGCTAAAAGATTTTTTTTTTTTTTAAAGTCTTGATACTTGCCTTATTGTTAGTGTAAACTGTATCCAGATTCTTGCCTTAAGTTGTTGACCAGTCTTTTTGTTACTGTGTTTTTACCTTTTTTTATTCACTCATTCAATATTTCTTTAGTGCCTGCTGTTCTGAAATCTTCTAGATGCTGATGAAAAACAGCAGTGAACAAAGTCTCTACTCTTACAAAAGTGTACATTACATGGTGTATATGTGCCACATTTTCTTTATCCAGTCTGTCATTAATGGACATTTGGTTTCCAAGTCTTTGCTGTTTGAAATAGTGCTGCAATAAACATGTGTGCATGTGTCTTTATAGTAGAATGATTTATAATCCTTTGGGTATGTATGCAGTAATGGGATTGCTGGGTCAAATGGTATTTCTGGTTCTAGATCCTTGAGGAATCGCCACACAGTCTTCCACAATGGTTGGACTAATTTACACTCCCACCAACAGGGCAAAAATGTTCCTATTTCTCCACAGCCTCTCCAGCATCTGTTGTTTCCTGACTTTTTAATAATCGCCATTCTAACTGGCATGAGATGGTATCTTGTGGTTTTGATTGCATTTCTCTAATGACTATTAATGATAAGCTTTCTTCATATGTTTGTTGGCTGAATAAATGTCTTCTTTTGAGAAGTGTCTGTTCATATCTTTTGCCTACTTTTTGATTGGGTGGTTTATATTTTTTTTGTAAAAGAATGAGTTCATGTCCTTTGCAGAGACATGGATAAAGCTGGAAGCCATCATTCTTAGCAAACTAACTCAGGACCAGAAAACCAAATATTGCATATTCTTCACTCCTAAGTGGGAGCTGAACAATGAGAACACATGGACACAGGGAGGGAACATCACACTCTGGGGCCTGTCGGGATATGCGGGGCAAGGGGAGGGAGAGCATTAAGACAAATACCTAATGCATGTGGGGCTTAAAACCTATACGATGGGTTGATAGGTGCAGCAAACCACCACATGTATACCTGTGTAACAAGCCTGCATGTTCTGCACATGTATCCTAGAAATTAAAGTAAAAAAAGAGAATTTTTTTTTACTTCATAGTTTTTTTTTTTACTATATACTCACTAGTATACATTCTAGTGAGGGGGAAGATATAGATCACTAATGAATATATAAAATATATGTTAGATGATACCTGCTTAAGGAGAGAATATTTTGGTACAGGGTATTTGGGAAGTTTTTTCTGATTAAGTAACATTGGGTAGAGGCCTGAATAAAGTTAAGGGAATGAGCCATCTATTTTGGGAAATAATATTTCAGGCAGAGGAAGCAGTTAAGTGCAAAGTCCCTGAGATGAGAGCCTGTTCAATCTTTTCAGGTCACAACATTGAGGTCACTGTTCTGTATTTCTGACTCTATATGTATTTTTCATCTTTTTTCTCATTGTACTCCACTCAGGATACTTTTTTTTTCTTTCTTTCTTTCTTTTTTTTTTAGGGTCTCACACTGTTGCCAAGGCTGGAGTGCAGTGGTTCCATCTTGGCTCATTATAACTAACCCCCACTTCCCAAGCTCAAGTAATCTTCTTACCTCAGTTTCCCAAGTAGCTGGGACTACAGGTGCACACCACCATGCCAGGCTAATTTTTGTATTTTTTGTAGAGACAGAGTTTTGCCATGTTGCCCAGGATAGTCTGAAACTCCTGGGCTCAAGTGATCTGCCCACCTTGGCCTCCCGAAATTTTAGGATTATAGGTATTAGCCACTGCCCTGGCCCACATAATTTCTTCTAACCTCTCTTTACAGTTTGCTGATTTTCTATTTAGTTAATTCTTGTCTGTTTTAAAATTTATCAGTTGGTGTCTTAATTTCTGTTATTACATATTCTGGTTGAGTATTAGCTGGTTCTTTAAAAATATGTAATATCATTTTCCAGAGTTTTAAGCTCTTTGCTGACTTTAAAGCTCAACTTTTTATCTCTATAAATGTAATAAGCATAGTTGTATCCAGTAATGCCAGTATCTAGAATACCTTGGGGTCCATTTTTGTGGTCTTTTTTTTCCCCATAAATCTTAATTTTATTGGTTATCTCATCAGCTGTCTTAGATAATAATTTGAGACTTAGAATGCTTACATTTTCCTAGTTCATTGAGTGTTAATTCTGCATTATATCCTGGACATTTTGAATATTATGTTATGAGATTCTGAGTCCTCTTAAGATTTCCTAGAGAATGTTTGTTTATTTTCTGTCAGCCAGTCAGCTCACTTAGGTTCAGAATAGGTTTTGTCTTGCCTTTTCAGTGTGGGAGTTCCAATATCAGTTCAATTTTCAATACCTTTGCTGTGTTGCCCTGGGTCTATTTTATGTATATTCTACTGAAGGTTAGTTCTGGGACTTGGGTAGTGGTTTATGTAGAGTCCAGTTTTCAAAGCTTTTGCCCCATGCATGTATAGCCTCCCCCATTATCAACATACCTCACCAGAGTGGCACATTTGTTACAATTGATGAACTTCCTACATTGGCACGTCATAATTGTTCAAAGTTCATAGTTTACATTAGTGTTCATTCTTGGTGTTGTATATTCTATGGGTTTGGACAAATATGTCTGCCATTATAGTATTATACAGAATAGTTTCATTGTCCTAAAATTTTGTGTTCTTCCTGTTGATCCTCTACAACCTACCCCAGTAACCACTGATCTTTTAAGTGTCTCCATAATTTTGCCTTTTCCAGAATGTTATATAGTTGGAATCCTATAGTATATAGGCTTTTCAGATTGGTTTCATTCACTTAGGAATATTCATTCAAGTTTTCTCCATGTCTTTCCATCACTTGATAGCTCATTTTTTAAGCACTGAATAATATTCTATTCATTGTTTAGACATACCACAGTTTATTCATTTACCAACTAAAGGACATCTTGGTTGCTTCCAAGCTTTGGCAGTTATGAATAAACTTCCTCTAAATATCCACATGCAGGCTTTTGAGTGGAAATTTTAAACTCCTTTGGGTAAACACCAAGGAGCACAATTCCTGGATCATATGGTGAAAGTATGTTTAGTTTTGTAAGAAACTTCTAAACTGTCTTCCAAAGTGAATATACAATTCTTTATTTCTATCAGCAGTGAATGAGAGTTTCTGTTGTTCTATACTATCACCAGCATTTGGTGTTGTCAGATTTCTGGATTTTGGCCATTTGAATAGGTGTGTATTGGTATCTCATTGTTATTCTAAATTGCGTTCCTCTGATGACATATGATGAGAATCTTTTCATATGATTATTTGCCATCTGTATGTCTCCTTTGGCAAGGTGTCTGTTAAGGTCTTTGGCCCACTTTTTAATCAGGTTGCTTGTTATCTTATTGTTCAGTTTTAATCAACAATAAGAAAAAAGACTTAAAATTTGTATATTATAGATAACAGTCCTTTATCAGATGTTTCTTTTGCAGACATTTCCTCCCAGTCTGTGGCTTGTGTTCTCATTCTCTTGATATTTACTTTTGTAGAGCAGAAGTTTTAATTTTAATGAAGTCCAGCTTATGAATTATTTCTTCCATGGATTGTATCTTTGGTATTGTATCTAAAAAAAAAGTCATCGTGATACCCAAGATCATCCAGGTTTTCTCCTATTTATCTCAGAGTTTTTTGGTTTGTATTTTACATTTTGATCTATGATACATATGCGTTAATTTTTGCGAAGGGTGTAAGAGCTGTGTCCAGATTCTTTTTTTTTCTTTTTGGCATGTAGATGTCCACGCGTTTCAGCATCATTTGTTGAAAAGACCATCTTTCTCTATTATGTAGCTGTTACTCCTTTGTGAAAGATCAGTTGACTATATTTATACAGGTCTATTTATGGACTCTCTATTTTGTTTCATTGGTCTCTTTGTCTTTTTTTTTTTTCCACTAATCCCTCACTATTTTGATTACTGTAGCTTTATAGTAAGTCTTGAACTTTGTTCTTCTCCTTTAATACCGTATTGGCTATTCTGAGTCTTTTGCCTCACCATATAAACTTTAGAATCAGTTTGTAAATATCCACAATGTAACTTGCTGAAATTTTTATTGAGATTGCATTGAATCTGTAGGTCAAGTTGGGAAAGATTGACATTTTGACAATATTGAATCTTCCTAACCAAGATCATGGAATATTTCTCTATTGATTTAATTATTCTTTGATTGTTTTCGTCAAAATTTTATAGTCTTCGTCATATAGATGTTGCACATATTTAGTTAGATTTGTACCTAAGTATTTCATTGTTTTGTATACTAATGTAAATGGTATTGTGTTTTCAATTTCAACTTCTGCTTATTCGTTGCTGGTGTATGAAAAGTGATTGACTTCTGTATATTAACCTTGTATTGTGCTGTAGGGAACCAGCCCCCACATCACCTGTGGTTACCCTGAGTTCAGTGGCGACAAAGGAATGGGAAAAAAAATTAAGAGAAAAAGTAGGACCAAGGGATCATCACTCATTACTGAAGGAGACAGTGAAGGCCCTGAGCTCTGATCTCTCACACTATTTATTGGTTACAATTACTTTGATCTATAGGATAGGGGTGGAGTGATGGTGGGGAGAGGGTGACGTAATGGTGGAGTGCATCAGTGAGCTGGAAGTGAATCAGTGAGCTGGAACTGGTGTGTCATTCTAAAGACTGATAACAGTGGTGGTTTCAGGAGTTTCACAAAACAAGAACATGTGGTTATCTTTAGCCTATTATCTGTGTGCAGCTGGTGGAACTCAGGCCTTACAAGGAGGCTACAAGTCTGGTTATGTCATAGTGCTATGAAGGGGCTTTATGTCCTTGAATACAATGTTTATGGTAACAGAGCCTAGGTCACCCTGCACTGGAACACGAGGCATGGACAAGTTTGCCTCCCCAGAGGCCTCCTGCAGTTTGCTGTGCTTTGTTGTTCCCAGTTTATATGTTACTCATAACCCATTTATGAAGGCACTCTGTAAGTCCTTTCTCCTTTGCTGCTTCTCCCAACATCGTGCAACCTTGCTGTAATTGCTTATTAGTTCAGGATTTTTTTTGTTGATTTTTTCAGATTCTCTATGTAGACAGTTATGTTATCTGTGAACAAAAATAGTTTTCTTTCTTGTCAATCTGTATCCCTGTTTCCTTTTCTTGTTTTATTGTTATTAATTAAAACTTTAAGTACAATGTTGAAAAAGAATGGTGAGAAGGAACATCCTTGCCTTGTTTCTGATCTTAGTGGGCAAGCTTCTAGTTTCTCACCATTAAGTATCGTATTAGCTATAGGTTTCTGTAGATATTCTTTACCAGGTTGAGCAAGTTCCCTTCTATTTCTAGTTTACTGAGAGTTTTTATCATGAATGAGTGTTGGATTTTGTCAAATGATTTTTTCTATATCTATTGATATGATCATGTAATTTTTTTAGCCTGTTATGTGATGGATTACAAAAAGTGATTTAAAATGTTGAACGAGCCTTGAATACCTTGACTGCATCCCATTTAGTTGTGCTGTGTAATTCTTGTTACAGTGTTTTTTTTTGAGACTGGATCTTGCTCTGTCATCCAGGCTAGAAGTGCAGTGGCTATTCACAGGCATGATCATAGCTCACTAGCCTTGAACTCCTGGGCTCGAGTGATCCTCCGGCCTCACCCACCTTAGTGGCTGAGACTATAGGTGTATGCCACTGCACCTAGAGAGTTTTTAAAATTTCTTTTTAGAGATGGGATCTTGCTGTGTTGCCCAGGCTAGTTTCAAACTCTTGGCCTCAAGCAGTCCTCCCACTTCAGTTTCCTGAGCAGCTGGAGTTGGGATTACAGGTGTGTGCCACTGTGCCAGGGTCCTTTTATTCATTGTTGGATTTGATTTGCTAATATTTTGTTGAGTATTTTTGCATCTATGTTCATGAGAGGTATTTGTCTGTAGTTTTCTTATAATGTCTTTGTCTGGTTTTGATATTAGGGTACTGCTGGCATCATGGAATGTGTTTGACAATATTCCCTCTGCTTCTGTCTTCTGAAAGAGACAGTAGACAATTGGTATAATGTCTTACTTAAATGTTTTTAGAATTCACCAGTGAAGCTGGCAGGCCTGGTGCTTTCTGTTTTGGAGGGTTATTAATTATTGTCTTAATTTCTTTAGTAGATACAGGCTTATTGAGATTGCCTGTTTTTAATTCTGTGAGTTTTGGCAGTTGTGTCTTTTGACAGTTGGTCCATTCCCTTTAGGTTAGCAAATTTGTGGGCATAGAATTGTTCATAATATTTCTTCATTTTAACATCCATGGGATTTGTAGTGATGTCTCCTCTTTCATTTACGTATCAGTAATTTGAATCCTCTCTATCTCTTTTTCTTAGCCTGGCTAGAATTTATTGATTTTATTAATCTTTTCAAATAACCAGATTTTGGTTTCACTGATTTTTTAAAATATTAGTTTTCTGTTTTCACTTTCATGGTTTTGACTCTTAAATTACTTTTAAGTAATTTATATTACTTCTTTTCTTCTGCTTTTTTTTGGATTTAATTTGCTCTTCTCTTTCTAATTGCCTATGGTGGAAACTTAGAAGATTGATTTCAGATATTCTTTTCCAATTTATGTATTCAGTGCTATAAATTTTCCTTTTAGTTTTTCCTGTATCCCATGAATTTTTATAAATGTGTTTTCCCTGTAATCCCAGCACTTTGGGAGTCTGAGACAGGAGGATCACTTGAGCCCAGGAGCTTAAGAGCAGCCTGGGCAACATAGTGAGACCTCATCTCTACTGACAAATAAATAAACAAATGAGTATTTAAAAAAGAAAAAGATGTGTTTTCATTTTCATTTAGTTCAAAATAATTTTGCATTATTCTTGAGATTTCTTCTTTGACTCAGGTGGTATTTAGAAGTGTGTTGTTTAATGTTCAGGTGTTTTGTGATTTTCCAGCTATCTTTCTGTTATTCATTTCTGGTTTAATTCCATTGTGATCTGAGAGCAGATACTAGATGATTTATAATCTTTTAAATTTGTTAAGGTGTGTTTCATGGCCCAGAATATGGTCTATATTAATGAATGTTCCATGTGAGCTTGAGAAATCTATATATTCTGTTATTGTTCGATTAAGCAGTCTATAGATGTCAAGGTGATTGATGGTTTTATTAAATCCAACTACAGGTTAAGCAACCCTAATCCAAAAATCCCAAATCTAAAATACTCCAAAATCCAACTGAGTGCCAAAATGATGCTCAAAGGAAATGCTCACTGCAGCATTTCAGATTTTGGATTTTCAGATTAGGGATGCTCAACTGGTAAACACAATGCAAATATTCCAAAATCTAAAAAAAATCTGAAATCTGATACATTAATTGTTCTGGTCCCAAGCATTTTGGATAAGGGACACTCAACCTACATGTTTTACTGATTTTCTGCCTGCTGGATCTGTCCATTTCTGATATAGATGTTGATATATTCAACTATTGTAGTAGATTAATTTATTTCTCTTTGCAGTTCTACCAGTTTTTGCTTCATGTATTTTGATACCATATTGTTGGGCCTATAGATGTTACAAATTGTTTTATCTTCTTGGAGAATTGACCCAAAAGCATCTTTTTTTTTTTTTTTTTGATGGGGTCTTGCTCTGTCTCTCAGACTGGAGCACAATGATATAATCATAGTTCACTGCAGTCTTGAACTCTTGGGCTAAGCAATCCTCTCACCTCAGCCTCTGAGTAGTGGGGACTACAGGTGTGTACCACCATGCCTGGCTAATTTTTCTAGTTTTTTTTTTTTTTTTGTAGAGATGATATTTGCTATATTGCCTAGGCTGGTCTTGAACTCTTGGGCTCAAGTGATCTTCCCTTCTCAGCCTCCCGAAGTACTGGGATTGCAGGCATGAGTCACTGTGCCCAGCTCTAAAAGCATTTTGAAATGGCTCTTTTTATATCTGACAACTTTTCTTGCTCTGAAGTTGGCTGTGTCTGAAATTAATATAGCTACTCTTTTTATATGGTTGTTTGCCATCTGTATGTCTCCTTTTGTAAGGTGTCTGTTAAGATCTTTGACTCACTTTTTAATCAGATTGCTTGTTTTCTTATTGTTGAGTTTTAACAATAAAAAAAAATGACTTAACAATTTTTGACTCTTTATTTATTGTAGATAACAGTCCTTTATTAGATGTTTCTTTTGCAGACATTTTCTCCCAGTGTGTGGCTTCTATTCTCATTCTCTTGACATTATCTTTTGTAGAGCAGAAGTTTTAA
This sequence comes from Plecturocebus donacophilus, assembly GCA_004027715.1. NCBI lineage: Eukaryota > Metazoa > Chordata > Mammalia > Primates > Pitheciidae > Plecturocebus > Plecturocebus donacophilus. The sequence continues at coordinate 35,868 of PVKP010005189.1, read as the reverse complement.
ATTTTCTTTTGATTAGTGTTAATATGCTTTCTTTTGATTAGTGTTAATGTGGTATATTTTTATCCATTTAATTTTAATCTAGATGTGTTTTTACATTTAAAATGAGTTTTTTATAGATAGCATATAGTTGGATATTTTTTTGATCCACTCTGACAGTCTTTTAGTTGGTCATTTAGACTATTGTCATTCAAAGTGATTATTGATATAGTTGGATTATTATCTCCCATATTCATTACTGTTTTTCTATTTATTGTCCTGTTCTTTGTTCCTACTTTTGTCTTTCACTCTTTCTATGCCATTTTTGGTTTTAATTGAGCATTTTATGTGATTCCATTTTCTCTCCTTTCTTAACATATTTGTTGTACTCTATTTTTACTTTTAAAGTGATTTAATTAGAGTTTGCAATATGTATTTATAAGTAATCCAAGTCTACTTTCAAATAACCCTATACTGCTTCAAGGTTAGTATGAGTACCTTATAATTCTTTCCTTCCATCTTTTTTTTTTTTTTTTGATACAGAGTCTTGCTCTGTTGCCCAGACTGGATGGTGTGCAGTGGTGCCATTTTGGTTCAGTACAACCTCCACCTCCTGGGGTCAAGTGATTCTCTTGCTTCAGCCTCCCTGATAGCTGAGATTACAGGCACTCACCACCACGCCCAGCTAATTTTTGTATATTTAGTAGAAACGAAGTTTCATCATGTTGGCTGGGCTGGTCTTGAACTCTTGACCTCAAGTGATCCACCCTCCTCAGCCTCCCAAAGTGCTGAGATTATAGGTGTGAGTCACCAGGCTTGGCCTCCTCCCATTTTTCTTATCATTGTTGTCATTCATTTCTTTAATATAAAAGCATAAATAAGCATTTATAATTAATACATTGTTGCTATTTTTTGTTTGTTTTTTGAGACAGAGTCTCATTCTGTTGCCCAGGCTGGAGTGCAGTGGCATGATCTTGGCTCACTGCAACCTCCACCTCCGGGTTCAAGTGATTCTCCTGCTTTAGCCTCCTGAGCAGCTGGAATTACAGGTGTGTGCCATGACACCAGCTAATTTTTGTATGTTTAGTAGAGATGGGGTTTTGCCATGTTGGCAAGACTGGCTTGAACTACCTGCCTTGGCCTCCCAAAGTGCTGGGATTACCGGCATGGGCCACTGCACCTGGCCCATTGTTGCTATTATTATTTTTGACAAACTTACATGTTAGATCAATTAAGAATAAGAAAAATAAAAGTTATTTAGCCTTCACTTATTTCTGCTTTGATGCTCTTTTTTCTTTTCTTTTCAGTAAAGATGGAGTCTTACTAAGTTACCCAGGCTAGTTTTGAACTTCTGGCCTCAAGTGATACTCGCACTTCAGCCTCTAAAGCACTGGGATTACAGGTGTGAGCCACTGAGACCAGCTGTTGCTCTTTTTTTCTTTATAGAGATCTGAATTTCTTACCTAAATCATCTTCTTTCTCTTTAAATAATTTCTCCGTATTTCCTGGATTTGAATGTTGGCCTGCCTTGCTAGCTTGGGAAAGTTTTCCTGGATAATATCCTGAAGAGTGTTTTCCAACTTGGTTTCTTTCTGCTCGTCACATTCAGGTACACTGATCAAACGTAGATTTGGTCTTTTCACATAATCCCATATTTCTTGGAGGCTTTGTTCATTTCTCTTCACTCTTTTTTCTCTAGTTTGCCTTCTCATTTTATTTCATTGAGTTGATCTTCAATCTCTGATATTCTTTCTTCTGCTTGATCAATTCGGTTATTGAAACTTGTGTATGCTTTGCAAAGTTCTTTTAGCATTTCGTGGAAGGCAGGTCTACTGGCAACACATTCTGTCAACTTTTGTCAAAGAGTCTTTATTTCTTCACTTTTGAAGGATAATTTCTCCAATTACAGAATTCTGTGTTGCTGTTTTTTTTTTCTCTCAACATTTTAGATACTTTACTCCATTCTATTCTTGCCCTGCATAGTTTTTGAGGAGAAGTCAGATATAATATTTCATTTTTACTCCTCTATAGGTAAAATGTTTTTTTCTTCTAGCTCCATCTTTGATTTTCTGTAGTTTGAATATAGTATGAATAGGTGTAGTGCTTTTGGCATTTATCCTGCTTTCTGTTCTCTGAGCTTCCTGGATTTGTGACTTGGTGTCTAACATTAATTTAGGGGAAATTCTCAGTCATTGTTGTTACAAATATTTTTTGTGTTCCTTTTTCTTTTTCTTCTCCTTTTGGTATTCCCATTATATTTTTTGTAGTTGTCTCACAGTTCTTGGATATTCTATTCTGTTCTTTATAGTCTTTTTTCTCTTTGCTTTTCAGTTTTTGAGGTTTCTGTTGAAATATCTTCAACTTCAGAGATTTCTTTCCTCAGCTGTGCCTAGTCTTAATAAGCCCTTCATTTCTTCATTTTAATATTTTTTTAGAGACAAGTGTTGCTATGTTGTCTAGGCTGGTCTGCAACTCCTGGCCTCAAGTAATCATCCTGCCTGAGCCTTCTGAGTGGCTGGGATTATGGGCACGAGCCCCGACAACCGCAAGCCCTTCATTTCTGTTATAGTGGTTTTGATCTGTAACATTTTTGTTTCCAGCCAATGTTAGAATTTTATCTCTCTCTTTAAATTGCTTATCTATTCTTTCATGATGTTTACTTTATCCACCAGAGCCCTTATAGCAATCATAGTTGTTCTAAATTACTGGTCTGGGATAATTCTAACATCCTTAACTGTATCTGAGTCTGTTCCTGATGCTTGTCTTGCCAAAGTGTATTTTTTGCCTTTTTGTATGGTTGTATTTTTATTTTTTTGGCTAGCTAGACATGATAGGTAAAGGAACTATTGTAATGTGGTGGTAAGGTATAGGGGGAGGAGTGTTCTATAGACCTACGGTTAGGTCTCAGTTTTTTAGCAAATTTTTGCCTCTGGATTATGAACTGCATATATACTTTTAAAGCCTTGGCATCCTTCTCTTTCTTAGATGAGACAGGGTGGGTAGAGTGGGCTGCAGTTGGGAATTTCCCATTTTCCATGTGGAAGCCTAGAGGGGGATGGAGTTGGATATTTTCCTTGCTTCAGATGGAAGGCTACAGCTGTCTGGAATTGGGTATTTCCCTTCTCCCAGGTTAGTTAGACTCTGACAAATCCCCAACAGATTTTGTTCTCAAGGGAATCCTTGTTAAGAACAGGATACATTGGCATAGTTCAAAACGGCTTTTCCTGCCAGAAGCACAAAGGGATGTTTTTCCTATGTTCCCTGAGAAACCTGGTAGAGTTCCATAAGGTAAAATGTGCAAGAACTTGGGGCCTCTCTGATGACTGGGTCTCCACAGAGGTTTCTTTTTTTTCTTTTTTTCTTTTTTTTGAGATAGAGTCTTGCTTTGTCACCCAGCTCAGTGCAACCTCTGCCTTCTGGGTTCAAACAATTCTTGTGTCTGAGCCTTCTGAGTAGCTGGGACTGTAAGGCATGTGCTACCATGCTTAGTGAATTTTTGTATTTTTAGTAGAGACAGAGTTTTGCCATGTTGGGCAGAACCTGGCATCAAGCAACCCGCCAACCTCTGACTCCCAAAGTGCTAGGATTACAGGCACGAGCCACCACACACGGCCTCCATAGAGTGTATCTCTCAGATTTGTTTACACTGAATTTCCAGCAATGTGTCAATTAGAGTTCAGGTTTTCTTTCTCTGACTCTGGTTCCTACAGAGTTTTCTGCTTATGGGTTTCTGCCCTGGTAAGTTGTGCTTCTATGTTTGCCTGTCTCTCCAATTTTAGGGTAGTAGTTTGCCCTGTGACTTTACTTCTCTTTTGTTGATTTTTCAGTTTATTTAGCTCTTTACTTGTTGTTAACGATGGAACAGTGACTTCTAAGCTTCTTCACACCAGACTGGACCTAAACTGCTTTTGATGCAACTTAAAAAGACCCAGTAATGATTTAGATAACCCAGTGTTCATCATTAACACAGAATTTTAAATATTTTAATGTTCCCTGGAGGCATTTTGAGTATTGCCTTGTTGACATCTTAATTATTTTAAAATTTAATCCTGAAATTTTTATATTAACAATAGATGAATATGAACGGGAAGAAACCAGGCAAGTTTATGTGGATCTAAATAATAACATTGAGGTGAGTGTTAATGAAATGTGAATATTTTAAACATAGGAATTTCTAAGCAAATTAGAGCAATTGCTACAAAGATATGGACAACTATTCTTACTAAAAGGATTATTATTTATTTGTTGATATATTATTGTATCACTAATAAAATTCCTAAGGTTCTATACTATGAGCATTAATGTTTTGTTATGTATTAGCTTTCTGATTTACATGTTAGTTACATCACTTAATTTATCAAATATTTACAGACTCTTCTCAGAAACCAACACATTGTGATGCATAACCATTCATTTGAAAACATATAAAGTATTATTAATCTGTGTCTGGCTCCTGTTTACCTTTGTTATCACATCTCTTATCATTCTATACTTTTCTTTTCTGCTATAGTCAATCTTTTACATTTCTCAAATTTGCTAAGCTCTTTCTGGTGGTGGTTCTTTGAATTTGTACCCTTTTCAGAACTTTTATGTCCAAGATCTTATGCACATTTCTAAACTTCATTCTGTTTTTTTGTTGTTCCCCTCTTAATATTTTATCTAAAATTTCTATTCGATTATTCTATATATCTCAACCCCATTTAGCTTTTCTCAAGAGCACTTAAAGCTACATGGCATTTATTTGATATGTATGGGTGTGTGTGTGTGTGTGTGTGTGTGTGTTTATTTGTATTCTTTTTTACACTTTATTATAAGTTCCATTACGGTAGAGGCATTGTCTTCTATTCCAATTGCCTAAAACAGTTCCTGGCACCTAATAGGCACTCAGTAATTAATTAATTAATTAATTAACCTGATTTTACAAAGCAAGATTTGTTGAATGCTGAATGAACACATGCTGCCAGATGATGAAAGTGTAACTTTGTATTCATGGAGAGAGGCCTCACTTTAGTTGAGAAGACATAAATAAATAAACACAAATAAATATAAAATTACAGGTTTTGACATATGCTATTAAGTAAGTGGCTGGAGTACCGACAATCCATTTGCTGCTGTTTTATATTATATAACATGTTGCCAGTGCATTTAAGCCTCTGGGAAACTAACATAAGTTCCTCTTAATACACTTTTAGTAAGTAACTCACATTACAGTGTTTTAATTATTCCAAATTGTGTGTTTTTAAATTTAAGAATCGCATGATACAAATTTGATAATATTTTCATAGATTGAAGAAAGCTATTTTAAAAAATCTAAGTATGATTCTTAAAAGTTAAACTTTATATTCCAGAAAATGATAACAGCTTTTGAGGAACTTCGTGTGCAAGCTGAGAATTCCAGACTGGAAATGCATTTCAAGTGTAGGGATCTTACTTAATTTTTACATTACTGTTTTGCTATTTTTATTTTAATTGGATTCTGCTAATGCTTTCATTTCTTTAGCCTGATGCTCTCAACTATTTTCTATTTTCTTCACTTCTATAATCCCCTCTAAATTTTGTGGAATGTGGCAGGGAATTAGGATATCTTAAAAATAGTTTTGGGCTTTAAAACTACATCTTTCATGAAATCAAACTAATTGTTTTTATTTGTCTTTTAGAAATGTGATTTGGTCTCTTTTTACATATCTTGGTATAGTATGCATGTTAAAATAATTGTATATATATCAAATTATATATATATTTAAAACCTGTTGTTTCAGATTAGTGTGTTTTAAAGAATATACTTTTATGTATAAGAATTGTAGAATTTTAGGTTATCATAACTGTTATTATTTAAATTTACTGTTTACTAAACAGAAAGCAAGAAAACAGCAATTTTAGCTCATTTCAAACATTTAGAGTTAATATAATTTGGAGATAAATAAGGAGGTGAAATAAACTTTAAATTTTGTTTGTAATAGAAATGTTATACAATTATGTCAAGACATTACAGTATATTTGTTTTATTTTTAAAGTAAAGGAAGATTATGAAAAAATCCAACACCTTGAACAAGAATACAAGGAGGAAGTAAATGACAAGGAAAAGCAGGTTTTTTAAAAAAACAACTCTGTAATCTTTATATTTGCTAATTCATTAAATTCTTAAAATTTCAAAAGAAGTTTATATTTGCTGAATGTATGATAAATTACTGTGAGAGAATTTTAATGTTATACATCTCTAAATATTTAGCCTTTATACTAACTCACTTAATTTTCATTGACTCAAATATGTACTTGCTGTAGCCATTTTTGGGTTTTAATCAATTATTATTCTATAATATTTATATCAGTGGGTAATAGGATATTGCCTCAAAATATATTATTTTGTGAGAACTTTTGCTCAGACAAAAACTTCATAAAATGCACAGATGATTATTGACTACTCAACTTACATTTTGCAGTTTGTTTTGAAATGTACTATCCATGACTTCAATGAAGAGGAACTAAAATATTTTGTTGCTCCTTTCTTTCTTTTTTTAGCCCGAGAAAACAAGACACAGATGCTTTTTTCTATTAATGTCATGTAGTGGAAGACTTGAAAATGTTAACTCTATATCCTTTGGCATTCACAAGAATGTTTCAGATTATTATTATGCCATCTCTATCAGTTTCAAGTCTGTTGCTTCCCAAATGGAAAGCAATATATATATAATGTATCCTCTTCTATTTCCCACTATATTTACAGTTTTTCTTGTCTGATTTGCCACAAGATATCTTCTAACATGGTTAATAGGGATATCTACTTAATAATTAAAAAAATTAATTGAAAGTACGGAGAGGATAATAACCACAAAAACAGAGTGAAGTACTAAAACTTGTTGGAGTTGTAGGTGCACGGGCAGAGCTTACAGATTGCTGGGCTTCCTTGTAAAATGACGGCATGGCCAGCTAGTGTTTTTGCTGAGGACTCTTCAATGTCATTATTTGTAACACTTTTTTTTTTGCTGGAGCTTTCTAAATTTTTGCTTGGGGATATAAACTTGGCTGATGGCATTCTGGAGCTAGATTGGGCAGGATAGCAAAGACAGACTGAATCTTACCATTATATATGTTGACTTTTCCATTATATATAACCCCACCCTTCCCTGTGCCTGCAATACCCATGTTCAGAGATTGCCTTTTTCAATTTGGTATGTTACTGTCTCTTACGAAGATGATAGGGCCAGTTATCTGACTACATTGGCTGTCAGGGAGTAGAAACTAGACAGTGAACTGCAGGAGACCCGCTGAAAAGCATGTAGACAAGTACATAAAATAATTGTAGGTATTATAGATGTGAAAAGTGTCATATTCAACTTTTTATATTGATAATGTATTATTTAAATATTTTAGGTATCACTACTATTGATCCAAATCACTGAGAAAGAAAATAAAATGAAAGATTTAACGTTTCTGCTAGAGGAATCCAGAGATAAAGTTAATCAATTAGAGGAAAAGACAAGTAAGAATTTATATAAGATAATATAATGTGCCTTATGTATTCCTCTTGTTGTGTTCTAAATCTTGGCTTTTATTACAAGTTTGTTGTAATGCTTTCTAGTACTGTACTTCTCAATCTGAGTTGGTTTGGTTGGAGGAGGGAATAATAGAATAACCTGGGGAGCTTTTGTAAAATACATGTACTTTTCTTTTCCCTTTTCCATGCTCTTACCTTTTTCAAATGTTTCAACTATATACTTCACAAAGACAGGGACCTTTGTCTTTTTTGTTCACTGACTTGGAACTGTTGCATTCCAGGTGCTGAGAACAGTGCCTGGCACATATAAGGCACTCAAAATTAATAACGTTATTGTTTTTTTGAGATGAAGTCTCACTCTATCACCCAGGCTGGAGTGTAGAGGCATGATCTCCGTTCACTGCAACCTCTGTCTTCTAGGTTCAAGCGATTCTCCTGCCCCAGGCTCCCTAGTAGCTGGGACTACACATGTGCACCACCACGCCGGGTAATTTTTGTATTTTTTTAGAGACTGGATTATGCCATGTTGACCAGGCTGATCTTGAACTCCTGACCTCAGGTGATCCACCTGCCTCAGATCTATCCACCTTCCCAAAGTTCTGGGATTACAGGCGTGAGCCACTGTGCCCAGCAAAAATTATTTTTTGAAAGAACAAATCCTATGGGAGCACGATGGAGAGGGTTACTAATTTTTCCTAGAGAGACATTTAGAAAGGCATTAGGGAAAAACTTTGTTGAACTGCTTAAAAGTTTAGTAGACAGTGAATTGGAAGAGACAGTATAAGTGGAATAAATGGCTTGTGCAGATCAAGGAAGTAGGACTATGAGGGTATATTTTTAGTAAACTGATTGGTGTGGCAATATCTTATCGAACTCAGGCAGATGAAATTGTAAAAGATTTGAATCCCTTTATGAAGGATTCTGAGTGCCATGTCATATTTAGACTGTCTTATTATTTAATATTTTTCAAACTTTTTCAATTATTATAAAGAAGATCTATATAAATAGAAATGGATGGTGTTTGTGAAACACCATACACCTCCCAGAACATTATAGGGATCTTACAGCATTTGTTGTTTTTCTGTTCTTCAAAACATTCTCTTATTTTCACATGACAAACAATTATCTGGTTCCTGCCAATCTATACCTGCTAATTTCATCTTACTGTCATCACTATATGGTATACTCCAGATAAATTGAAATAGTTTAACTTCCCCTATATTTTGCATTCTTTTGATCCCACCCTATGCTTTTGGCTACTTCCTCTATTTAAAATACTTCTCTCCACCCCAAATCTGTTGGCTAAATTCTTAGTAATGGCATAAGCATCTGTCTTTCTGTCCCCTGTGACTATGAATGTCTCGAGGAGGGATTGTGTCTTAAGTATCTTTGTGTGCCCAGTATATTGTTTTGTACGTAATATGAGTTCAATAGTTGGATGAGTGAAAGAATATTTAATCTTATATAAACTGAAAACAAGTTATAGTAATAAATCTATATGATTTCTGTAGTCTCATAGCCACTGAAATGTGTTCATTTAAATGACTTTTCATTGTTTTCCATATGTATCTTCCACTTGTTTTTCTCTGTGTTTCACTGTGAATATTTTTTACTGATTTGTTACCCAGTCCTGCCTGTGATATGTCTAATTTGCCTTAAACCCATCCACTGCATTGTTTAAATGAATCATATATTTTTCATTTTGAAGTTTCCATTTGATTACTTATTTAAGAGTTCAGTTCTCTGGTTTTCTCCTGTTAAAAATCTCGTTTTTCACCTTTTAAGTATATATTCATCATTGATATTTTATAGCTATTCTCTGTTTTTTCTATGTATGTCTCATCTGTTGGTTTATTTCTATTGTTTCTTTTTAAAAACTGTGGTAAAATATGTGTAACATAAAATTTACCATGTTAATCATATTTAAATATCCAATTCTGTGGCATTAAGTATGTTTCACATTGTTATGCAACCATAACCACCATCCATCTTCTCCAAGAACTCTACATCCAAGAACTCTTTTCATCTTTTAAAATGGAAACTCTGTACCCACTGAAAAATAACATTCCATTCCCTTCTTCCTGCAGCTCCTGGCAACCGCTATTTGATTTTCTTTCTTTTTTCTTTTTCTTTTCTTGCTGTTTGGGTATTTGCTCTTTTCCTTTGGTGTGCCCAGTAATTTTTTAAATTAAATTCTGCACATTGTAGTAAGAAAAATCTTGGAGCTTCCCGATGATGTCTTTTCTTTGCTAGAGAGAAATTGGGGGTGTGTTGGGCTGATTATCTGAATCCCTTTAGAGACTGAGCTAAATGAAAGAAAACTGGCCAAGTATATAAGGCTTTTCAAGTTTTCAGTTTTGTTTCTTCAGCTCTTTGAGACCTCTCAAAAGTAAGCTGGTTTTTCTGTACCTTAGCAACAGCCCTCTGCCTGGATTAAGACAGCATCTTAGTCTTTTTCTTATGCCCAGATCAGCAGATGTCAGCTGTACTTTATCAGTTCACTTCTCAGCAGTTTTCTTTTAGGAATCAGCCCTTTTAGTCCTATTATGCCGTTCTGTCTCTTCTGGTTGTTTCCGGCACGAGAGCTGGTATGCTACTAGCTTCTCCATCCTGCCTGGAATAGTCATTTAAATTAATTATGATCAGCTAATTTTTGTTTTTCTTTTTAATGTTTGCTTGTTATTACCTAATTTATTTTGTCACTTGCAAAATAACCATTTGTAACCATTTAGTTGGTTACTATAGAGTATTAATTATCAAAAATTTAAGGAGATAACAATTAGATTTTACATGATTTCATTTTTTCTTATGGCTGAACAGTATTCCAATTTGTGTGTGTGTATATATATATATCTTTATCCAGTCATCTGTTGATGAACAGTGGTTGATTCCATATTGCTGTTATTGTGAAAAGTGCTACAATATGTGTATTTTAATTCCATAGAAAAGACATTATTATTACTGTTTTATACAGACAATATTTATTTGGTTTTACCTATGTATTTTTTTTTTCAATTTCTTTGCTCTTCATTTTTTTTTTTTTGCATCTTAAACTTTTCATTCAGATCATTTTCTTTCTGTTTTAAAGAGGAATATTTAGAATCTCCTTTAGTGAGAATATGTTTGTGATTAGCTGTCATAGATTCCATTTGTCTGAAAATTTGTTTATTCATTCTCATCCATAAAGGATGTTTTCATGATATGTCTTTCTAGGTTGGCACACCGTATGTTATTTCTAGACATTTTTTTTTAAGCACATGGAAAGTATCCTCCCTCCCACTCTCCCTCCCTTTCTCCCTTCCTTCCTTCCTTTTTTTCTTTCTCTCTCTCTCCCCTCTTCCCTCCCCTCCACCTCTTTTTTTTTTTTTTTGGTGAAGTCTCACTCTGTTGCCCAGGCTGGAGTACGGTGGTGCAATCATGGGCTCAAGTGATCCTCCCAACTCAGCCTCATGAGTAGCTGGTATACAGGCACATGCCACCACACATGGCTAATTTTAATTTTTTTTTTGTAGAGACAGGGTCTCACTATGTTGCCCAGGTTGGTCTCAAACTCCTGGGCTCAAGTGATCCTCCTGCCCTGGCTTCCCAAAGTCCTGGGATTGCAGATGTGAGCCACTATGCCTGGCTTACTTTGTTGATTTTATGAAGTTAGTAATATCTTTTCCCTCTCTTATGGATTTTCAGATGTTCTTCATCTTTGAAGCATTTACAGTATGATATGTTAAGGTATAGGCTTAGTTTTGTTTAATAGCTTCTTAAATCTTTAAATTACTATCTATTACTATTGTTTCTTGGAAACTCTCAACAACAATCTCTTCAGATATTGTATTTACTCTATTCTCTGTTTCCTCGTCTTCTGAGTAAGAAAAAAATGTTGAGGGAAAAAAACCCATGTTGCATCTTGAGAGGCTGAGGTGGAAGGATCACTTGAGCCCCGGGAGCGTGAGGTTACAGTGAGCTATGATTGCTCCACTGCACTTCAGCCTGGGTGACAAACCCCAAAAAACAAAAACAACAACAACAAAAAAACCGAACCAGAAACCAAAATAAAAACCTACATTAATTTTCTAACTCTTCTTTGACTCTTAATCTCTTTCCTATTTCAAAAGTTTTGCCTTTTTATACCTTATTCTAGATAATTTCTATTTACCTATCTTGTAATTCACTAATTTTCTTCTTTTATTTCTCACACATTATGAAATCCCCTCCATTTTACTTGTAGTTACTAAGATGTTTAAGATATCATTCTTACTTCTTTTTCTAACCTGCTCTTCTACTTTACGTAGTTTTCTATTTCTACTTATTTTCTAGGTTGTCTTTTCTTTAAATATATGAACAATAGCTGTTTTATAGTCCTTTTCTGATAATTTTTTATCTTAAATGTTTGTGACTCTCATTCTGTCTTATTTATGATAGTTTTTAGTCAAAGTGCCTTATTTTCTTCTGGGCCTTGTTGTTTTTGACTTTATGCTCCTTTTTTTAACTTGAAAAAAATTACTTATAGGAACAAGTTAAGGCCTGCCTAGTATGCAGATCACTTAACATCCACCTGGGAGGATTTGCTTTTCTTTTCTTTTCTTTTTTTTTTCTTCCATGTACACGATAGTTCTATCCATTTGGGACAATCTTAAGTCAGCATGAAGGCTTGGGGTGTCCTGAACCACTCAGGTGATTTGAACCTGGGCTGTAAATCTGCCTGTGAGTTGTTTTACTTTTGCTTATTCCTTACAGCAAAAGTGTCCCAATTTATTGTACAAAAGTTTACTTCTTAGACTCCATCTTCTGTTACCTTTGGGTTTTCATAGATCTCAAATTCTTTATCCCATTATATTTCAAACCAAAAGTCCAACTTTGCCAGGATCTGCAAATGTCCTCTGGGCACAAACAAGTTTTGTGGTTACTTAATTCTATAGGTTTCTATTTTCTCTTCATTTTTGGCCTGGCAAATTCCTATTTTGTCAGGAGTTTAATGCTTTAATATTCTTAATATTTGATCTTGAATTTTTATTCTCTTTTAGAGGAGTGTTTACATGACAAAGCTCATCATTACCCCTTTGGAGTTTTCAGTTTCAAATTTATGTATCACTTCTAGTAGTTTTATTGATTACTGATATCTTCCTTTAGTTTATAAAGTATATGATAATACTTATTTTTTAATTTCATAGCCAATAATTCTAAAATCTGAAATCTTTGCAGATCTAAGGTGGCGTTTTTTTCATTTTGCTGACTCTGTTCATTGTGCTTTGTTTCCTGTTGTGTTTGTTGAGTGTGAGGTCATGTAACTTTATCTGTGGAAATTCTTTAAGGCCTAGATTAGCAGTATATTTTTATGGAGAAAATTTGCATATTGCTTCTTCTAGAATCCTAGAGAACTTCAAACTAAATTTTGGCTTGGAGCTCTTTTGAATATTTTGGCAGTTTACATTCAGTTCCCATACATACCTAAGGGCTAGCTTGTGCTTATGATTTTCCAGAGGAGACATTTAACACCATCTAGACCATAGAAATAGTAGCATAATGGACACCACAATAGTCAACATTTCCCTTTCTCCAGATTTACTTTTTCTATTTTTTCCCCAGAGTTGGACCATTGACCCTTTTATTCTATGTAGTTTTTTCAGAATGGAATTTTAAAAATATAAACTTGGCACATACTTCTGTTGCTTAACATCCTTCATTGTTTCGTATCGTCTTCATGAATTATGAATCAGAAGACTCTAAACAAGTCATATAAGTCCTGTTATGATCTTGTCATTATTATCTTTCCAATCATATCTCTTGTGACTTACTGTTATACTTTAAGCCTTATACTCCTAAAATACATTTTCTTTAGATGCCAGAATGTGTCATTCTATCTATTCTGTGTTTTCCTTTGTACATGCCTTTACACTTGCCTATGGTTTTTTCTCTCCTAACTCCCATTGCCTTGGCTAATTTTTACTGTCTTTCAAATGTTTAAACTCAGCTGCTACTTTCTGGAAGTCTTCTTTAAACTTTATTTTTCTGTCTCCCTGTACCTCTAACCCTGATCTTATTTGGCTTAGGTGCCTCCTTTATGTAAACTCCCAGAACTTCTAGCAAGTAACCATCAGCATGATTATTGTTTATTTGCCTGCCTGATCAATATATTGTAAATATTGTGAATATTAAGGTCCAGTTTCTACCATATATCATCATTATCATCATCATAATAGCAGTTTTCACTTATTGATTACATATTAGACTCTGTGCTCAAGCATTTTAAGTTAAATTATCTTTTTTATTTCTAAAAGCAGGGAACTCTTCATAATATGATTAATTATCATTATTCTAATATTCCAGATGGGAAAAGTAGTCAGACTGGTTAAGTATCATGCCCAAGGACAGGTAGCCTAGTAAGAGGAAATCATATAATTTGGATCCAGAGAATATAATGAAATTCTTTTTTTTCCTTATTGTTTTTATGATGTTTGAAAATGAGTGCACACATATAAAGTATATAGACTTGTATTTGAGACTTAGTATTTAGTAAAAATGGTTTCTTAAGTGGAGTCAAAAGCATTTATTCATCATTTAATAAGTAAAGAGAATATTTTGAAAAATAAAAAATCAAGATAATAATGAAAATAAAATCATGAATAATTTTACCATTAGGAGATAAATTACTTTTCATATTTTAGTGTATATCCTTTCCTTTTGCACATAGTGTTTAAATATTAAACCCACTATTTTTATTCTATATTTAATGAATATCCAAATTAGTTATCCATCAATAAAATTTGCAGTAGTATTTTCAGTGGCTACATGGTATACCATCCCATTTATGTACCTCCATAATTTGTCTACTTTTGGATATTTAGGTTGTTTCTAATGTTTTGCTATTATAAAAAATGTAAATCCTTAAATATTTATTTTTGAGTTCTTGGGAGATAAAAGTCTTGAAAAGTCAATAAAGCTTGATGATGACCAATATTTGTGTGTCTATATTTGCATACTTCCCCCTCATTTTTGACTATTATCTAGTGGAGGAAAAAGACTAATTGTTACAAATAATAATTAGTTTTCTTGGTATATATCTTCTACTAAGTACTAATTATTTACAACTTTCTCTTTTAGAATTACAGAGTGAAAACCTAAAAGAATCAATTGAGAAGCAGCATCATTTGACTAAAGAACTAGAAGATATTAAAGTGTCATTGCAAAGAAGTGTGGTATGATTTAAAAACTGATTAGTGTGTAATGAGTTTCACACTATCAATTAGTCAACAAATATTTATTAAATACTAATACAATCTACAAGGACCTAGAGCTTCAAATAGATATAGAAGACACAATTCTAGTCTACAAAATGCTATAGTGTTGAAACATTGCATAAAAACACATCAAAAGTATAATTAAAATACAAGACCCTAAACAGGTGCCAATAGGGTGGTTTAGATAATAAATTAATAGTTCTAAGAATTGGAAGAACAATGGGGCTGGGTTGGCTAGGAAGGCTCCATGGAGGAGTTAGAACTGTAGGTGGGATTTGGAGAATGGTGAATTGAAATAAGAGTAGTGGCTGGACATTCCAGGGTGGGGAGGAGGGATAATAGCTAGGAAAATATGGGGGTTGGAATGGGGCAGTAAATGTATGGAAGCAGATGAGTTCAGCTTTTTTGGTTGAGGTCTTTGGATCATTGCGTTTGTTTTATACTTTATTTCATTTAGAGTACTCAAAATACTTTAGAGGAAGATTTACAGATAGCAACGAAAACAATTTGTCAGCTAACTGAAGAAAAAGAAGCTCAAATGGAAGAATCTAATAAAGCTAGAGCTGCTCATTCATTTGTGGTTACTAACTTTGAAACTACTATCTGCAGCTTGAAAGAATTATTAAGAACAGAACAGCAAAGGTAAAATATTTATTATTTTTAATAAATAAATGAATAAAAAAAATTTTACTTTAAATATTCAGTGCCATTTTCTATGCATTGCCAACTGATGTGTAATTCATATAACAACTGTGGTCAGGTGTCTTATATATAAAGTGGGAATATATTTTAAAAGTTTCATTGGAGTTAAAAAATAGAGTTAAAAAGACTCTATTTTTCACTACTTCATATTAAGGGAATATTTATATAAAGCTGTGTTAGGAGGCCTAGGTAATTATTTTTTGTCTCATTAGCATTAGGGTTAATTAAGTTTGGTAGGATAAAGGAGAACAAGTTTCTCTCTGAAGCCATAGCTTGGGCCTAGCAATATTTTTTGTCCCTTGCTTGCGCATGGTGAGAGAAAAGTTAGCTTTTCTAGCTCTCCTAATTTGTATATCTTTGATTGACCTATCCAAGTGATTTTTCATTTTTAAAATGGTAAGTTACCTAAGATTCATCTATCCCTATTACTTCAGTTTTATACTTTGAGGAAGCAGAAAGCCAGAGAAGTTAAGCGAATTATACATGTTCTCATAATTATATTGCTCCTAAGGCAGAAATCAGTATAATAGTAGTTACATACTTAATCTCTTTCAAAGTTCTAGGATGCGTTAATCTGATTATCATCGACAGGAAGCGACAACTTATATCATAAGCTTTAAGATATATCTATGTATATTACATAGATGTAATATATAATTATGTATTTATAATAGTAATATCTTATTTTAAAATGTTACACTACATGGCACAGGGTAGGTACTTAATGTTTAACAATCCAGTGGGTTAATCTACTCTAAGATATATCAGTTGCTAAATTGCACCAGTGCTAGTTCTGAGATGAATTCTGACTAAAATAATATTTTGTATTGAAAATGATATATTTTACAAGATTGGAAAAAAATGAAGATCATTTGAAAATACTTACCATGGAGCTTCAAAAGAAATCAAGTGAACTGGGTAAGACTTAGATAATAATGTGTATACTTTAATAATATTAGCTGATTATACAATCATAAACACTGTTTTGAAATAAAATATAATTTCCCCTCTGTCATTTGCCTGTAGAGATTGTTTGATAATATTTATATTTTAATATTTGAAGGAAGAAAATAATTCTTAATGAGAAATGTCTGTTATTGTTTAATTGAATTTTGAAATTTCATTGGTTTGTCATGTTAGATTATGTAGTATTCATAGGAAAATGTGATCCTATTTTATAATAAAATGTTATTAAAATTCAACTTTCATGGCCAAAAGGGAGAGACATTCTCTACAGTAGTTATTTTGTGAATTTATGATCATGTAATTAGATAATTCTAATAACCTCTGCTTCATATTCATAAATCTTCATGTCTATAACTGTGGCAAATTACAAATAACAAAATATTTTCTAATTTTAGTGAAAAAGTATTTCTTATAAATTAAAAATATTCATGAATTGGCAAATATTTTATTATTAGATTTAAATACTTGTATAATTAAAATAATTGTCAACTAAAATATTGTCTAGTATTCGAAATGTGTGTTTTACATTTCACAAGTAGGTTGTTTGGTTGAATTTTTGAACAATATTTATGCTTTTTTTGTGATGCTTAATTTTCTACTGTAGATTAGCCCTTTATCATCTAAAATTGCGCTATCAAATGCAAATAATTTTATCTTCTTGGCATAACTTTAAATTAGAATGGTTATAATATAAACCATTCCATTTTTTATTCCTTCTTTGGAGCATAAAGTACTGTTTTAGATCATTATATATACCTGTACTTACTTTCTTTAGAATCGTTTAATTAAATGTCTTAGACTAAGGAATAATTTTAAATAATTATAATTAAATAATTTTAAATAAAGGAATAATTAAAGACATTCTTAAAATGTCTTTAATGGATATTTATTTGTAACAATTCAGTCTAATATTGAAATTAAGTGGCTGCTATTTGACATATTAAATATGCAATTGTATCATGTGATTTTCTCATAGTAGAGCAATATATTATGACAAATTTGAAAAAAGTATTCTAGAATTGTGAAATAGAACCTTGTGTGTTTTTTAGTATTGCCTTAGATGTTGTAGGGATGTATAAAAGTAAAATACCATCCTTTTGAGAAATCTCTGATTATTGTTGGAGAAAGCTTGAATACATAAAACCCTTAGGGTGATGGTGTCCAAAATGAGGGAGTGAGCAAAATTTCCATTAGGAAAAGGGAATAAAATATTAGAAATTCTATTTTTATTTATTTTTATGTTTTAAATATGTTTAAAAATGAATAATATAATACATATTTATATTTTATAAATTTATATTTATAAACTGTATAACATTGGTTATACATTTCTGTAAATATAAATATGTATTCGTATTTTATACATACTTATATGTTTGGGGTGAATACTTATAGATTTCTTATTGTGGAGGTGTGTTAATACTGATACCAAGAGGAAGCCTAAGATAACAATGTTTACTGCATAGTTTGAAAAAGCTTTATGGAAAAGGTAGATTTAAATTTAAAAGTAGACTTTAAGGCTTCGAATAGTCGTAGAGGATGGAGTGTAGGAAGCATCATGTGTAGGAGAGTAGCATTAACAATGAAATAGGTACTCAACTTCTTTGGCTGACAATATAGTCTCAAAACCAGAAATCTTGAAGGATATTCTGTATTTTTCTCTTTCCCTTATGCTTCACTGCTAATTGGTTATCTGGTGCTCCTGAACACCTAACTCATAAAAGTATAACTAGCTTAAAAGTTTCTAACTCTTAACTATCATTTGAATCTTTTCCTTTTCTTGATTTCCATAGTCCTAGAAGAGTTCAAGTTCTCATTTTCTCTTTCTTGGTTTTAGAGTTTCAGGATGCATGTAAACAACATAATGGTATAAAAATTGTATTTATAAGATTAATCATCAAACCATGCTTCAGATTACCCCCATTTGTCCTAATCTTTATTCATCCCTTGCTATATTTAACTAACCTTCTGTTTGCTTTGCCTTTCTTTAGTAATCTTTTTCCTTACCCCAGCAGCTCTCATTCTTCTTTGTTTCCTGGCTACACTTTACATTCTTCCTTGATGGTATTTTCTTAGGCTTACATCTCGGTTAAAGTAGTCTTCCATGATTTCCTCAGTAGTCTCAATCCTCAAAACGCTTTTAACCTATGTATTGCTCAGATATAGCCTGCTCTACTCCTTATATCTTTTAGGTCAGACATCTTTGACCAGTGCTATTATAGTTACAATAGCTTGAGAATCAGTCCTTTTGTTTCCAGGATAGCAATTTCTTTTCCTCATTTTCTACATTGCTCCTAGAGTGTTTCTTTAAAAATACAAATCTGATTTTCTATGTGGCAAATTTTAGAGCCATCTCATTGCTTAAGTGCAAACTATTTAGATATCAGGTATCTTTTCATTGTTCATTTAAAGAGTGAGAGTACTGCATACCAAGTGAGTTGAAGGCAACTGCAACAGGAAATCTTTGGCAAGTAATTTTTTTCCCGGTTTCTTAACTTGTTACAGTTTTCTTTGCTGCTTCATGCGTTGCCCATCTTCAATTCAGTCTAATATTGCTCTAAATATGTCTTATTCTTGTACTCATTTTTCCATATCTGTATTTATCTTTGCTTTCAATTTGATTATATAACAGATTCCCTTCCTAGTATGTTCTATTGCTTCTGCTTTGATTATTACATATATAATAACTATTGAACTAAGGCTCAGATACTTATACCTTATTTAGTCTTGGATACATAATGAAGAATGTAACAGACATGGTCTTTGTTCTCATGAAGTTTGCACTCTACTTGGGGAGACATACAAAACACATAATCACAAATAAATATTTAATTATAAATAGGGATGAGTGCTATGAAGGAAATAAAAATGATGCAATGTGTTGGCTGCAGTGGACCTGCAGGCCAGGCCCCAGGCCTGCAGACAACACCTGTGGGTGAGTGCCTGCTGTGGTGGTAGCAGCAGGCTCGTTGACCTCGTTGACCTCATTGACCCTTCATCAGGCTCCCAGGAGGAGTGCTCAGATGCTAATGGTGGTGCATGGGGCAGTGTGATCCCGAGGTTCTTGGACAGTGTACTCAGGCACTTGAGGGAGCAGAGATAGTCCTGGTGGGCCTATCTTCAGGATCCCCAGTTGTGTTTATGGGTGCTGGCTCTGGCGGGTAGGGGTGGGTGATCCCTAGGTCCCTGGTGGAGCACTCAGGTGGGTGCTGCAGCAGTTGTGGTAAGCTGGGGGAACCTGCCTTTAGGGATGTGCAAATGTGCTGGGGCCCTGCTGCCAGGGAGGATGGGATTGCTGTTGGTGCCAGCAGCTGTAGGCAGGTTTCTGAGGAGCAAGTGCTTTCAGCCCCAGGTATTAGCTGTCTTTGAGCCTGGCATGTGCCCCTACTGCTGGGGGCAATGAGGTTGCTGCTAGTGGCTCTGGCTTCACCCAGTAGCCAGCAGTGGGAGTGGTGGTAGCTGTAAGTAGGGTAGCTTGTCCTTGGGGTGTGTGCAAATGTGTGATGGCCCTACTGCTGGGGTGACATGGGGTTGATGGTGTTTTCTTATGCTTTGGCTCCAGCAGCAGCCAGTAGTAGCAGCTGCAGGAGGGGTAGCCTTTCCCTGGGGCACGAGAAGATGTGCTGCAGTCCTGCTGTTGGTAGGGGGCCGGGTTGCTGCCAGTGGGGCACACTTCAGTCTTGGTGGCAGTAGTCAGCAGTGGGTATTGGTAGGGGATGTTTGTGGGGCTCCAGGAATATGAAGATGCAGGGGCTGTTGGGCCCCAGAGCAGGATGTAGTCTCCTGGGGGCTGGGCTCTCAAAATGGCACTGCTTAGGACTTAAAGGGTAGGTGGGGACCCAGAACTCCCTCTCTGGAGCAATGCCTTTGTGAGATCTATAGGCAGCTACCTATGTTAATCTCAGGTCCTAAAGGAGTCTACAATGGCTAGGATTGCAGAAGGAATATGGATGGTTGAGGCTTTCTCATTTACCCTTTCCCTACCTTAGGGAGCCTTTACAGGCTCTCAGCCCATCCCGAGCAGGCTGCCTAGCTTCCCTGTCCTTCCTTGCCTTAGGTGTTTCTTGACACATCTTTGTTGAATTCCAGCATTCTTTCTTAGAGGATCTATTTGAAGTGTAATTATCTACTCACTAATTTAGTTCTTTGTGGAGGAGGTAAGTGGGCAAATGCCTCTAGTCAGCCATCTTGAAGCCTCTCTTATTTTTAAACTTTTGTCTTACATTTTCTACCTCTTTGTTCTTTTTCCTGAATTGGGAGATTCTCTTTCTCTCTCTCTCTCTCTCTCTCTCTCAATTTGTTTCTCCCTTGCTAATTCAATCTCTAAATATGTTTGTTTTACTGTTTAAAAAATCTCAGTTGTCAAATTTTAAATTTCTGAGAGCTCTAGGTAATCTATTTCAGGGATTTGGTTTCCTGTTGGAACATTATACTTAGTAAAATATCTGTTTCTGTTTACTTGATTAATTCTTTTTCTTTGGGTTTTAATTTTTTTCATAGTTTAATTCTGAGCTTTCTTTTTCATTGTTTTGCTTTTCTTCACAAATTGTTAGTACCTGATTGTTGACTTGTCTAAGTATCCATCTTTTCCCACATGTGAATTATAATCTAAGTCTTCTGATTATGGAAGTGAGTGGGAGTTGCTGTGGGGAAAGGTGGGCACGGTGGCTTGCCTTTTGCTATAGAGGATGTTTATCTTGCTTAGGAATAATAATCTATTTGGAACACTACCTCATATGCCACCCAAATTCCTAGGGTTCTTACTTTATCTTGAGGTGGGCTTTGTGGTAGGAGGATGATCACCTGGTCTTGTTGTTCTACATAGCCTTCATTGAATTAATGTGAGTTTTTTTTCCCCTAAGGATTCCTTAATTTTCTGGTTTGTTAATGATAGTCTCTTATTTTGTTAATGTTGTTCTTATATATTTTTTTCTTGTATTTTTTTTCTAATTTTATAAGATTCGGGTGGGAGAGAATAGAGAGACATGCTCAGTCCACTGTCTTTAATCAATTTTTGAGTTTTTAAAAATTAGGTGTTTTTACCTGAAATAACACTTTCTGGTTAAATAAGCTATGTATATGACAGGTTTTTCTTTTGGATTCTATATTGATATTTTATGTTTTGTTAATTTTCCTTAAAGACTGTGGACAATTACTACAAGTGTTTTTAAAAATGTACAGAGTCTGAGAAATTTTCAGTAAGTCTATTTTATCTCCAGTAATCAATAATGTTCCTTAACAGTGAGGAATGACAATATTTCAGAGACAATAAATTTTTAGCTGACAGCTGGACATATTAGGGAACTCTGTAGGCAGTTTCTTCTTTGGTTTAATTTATTGTGGGCAGCTTAAAAATATAAGAAAGTTGAAAAATGTGGGCGGCCTGGGCTGTAAAGATTTTTTAATTTATTAGGCTAATGTTGAACTCCTGGAAGTGTAGAAAGAAAAACATTGGAAAGCTTTGTTTTTTAGGATGTCAAGAAAGAAGGCTGTCAGCAAAGAAAACAAGAACAGGAGTTAGAGAGAAAACAGGAAGTATGAATAGTGCAAAGTCTTGACAGTCAAAGAGGAAAAAACAGGGAGAAGTTAATAGTATCAAACACTCCACAGTGATGAAGACTTGAGAATTGTATCACAAAATGGTTATTGGTGATCTTTACGATGATAATTTTATTATTATGGTGATAGGCATTAGTTTTTCATGGAGTTCAAAAAGAAATGTGTAGGTAACAAATGGGAATTTGTTGGCAAAACAAAGTAAGAAATTTGAAAGCAGCTTGAAAGGTCAGATATTGTTTATATTCAAATAGAATGTTTAGATGAGTTAGGGGAAATTAAAGATTCCTCTACATAGAATCTGTGTATATTGGTAGTATAGAAGCTAAAGTCTCAGAGGAGGTGGTAATGTTGAATCCAAAGTACAATGCTCAGAGTTAGCTTGAGAAAAGAGGATCACTTCTTTTAAGTTGGGAGTGACTATTAAGAGGCCAGATGTTTAGACAGGGATGAGTTGAATGTAAATGTACATTCTGACCTCATTTCAAATATATTTTATATAGATTTATTGCTTATTTTGCTTTATGAACTTTGGGTTTTTTGACTATGGTATTTATAGAAACATTATGATTATAATTTATCTTTTATTGTCTTTGAATAGTTAGATCTGGACTTCCTCTATGCTTTACATTGCTCTAGTTGCATTTATCTCTCCTGACTTTTCAATTTTGCATAGTATTATGCTTGTTCCTTTTTTCTCTTTTCCTATTCTTTTAATCCAGCCTTTTAACACATGTATTTATTTATTTATTTTGCTTATTTTAGAAGAGATGACTAAGCTTACAAAGAATAAAGAAGTAGAAATTGAAGAATTAAAAAAAATCTTGGTAAGTATAGTCTTTCCTATTAATATATAGCAATTATTTTTCAGAAAAATATTGAATCCCTTGACTTAGACTCTTGTACTATAGATGTTATGTATTATTTTTTTCAGCTAAAATATAAAAAGTATATTTGGTTTTAAGTAAAGCTGCATTATTATTATTATTATTGAGATGGAGTCTCACTCTGTTGCCCAGGCTGGAGTGCAGTGGCGCAATATTGGCTCACTACAATGTCCGCCTCCTGGGTTCAAGCAATTCTCCTGCATCAGCCTCTCAAGTAGCTGGGACTACAGGTGCCTGCCACCATGCCTGGCTAATTTTTTGTATTTTTAGTAGAGACAGGGTTTCACTGTGTTAGCCAGGATGGTCTCGATCTCCTGACCTTGTGATCCACCCTCCTTGACATCCCAAAGTGCTGGGATTACAGGCATGAGTCACTGCATCTGGCCCATTATTCTTTATACTAATTTTTACGTATCTTGTTAACTGTCTTCATCAAGTTGTTTATATTATTTGAATATGTGTTGACAGCACACTAAGATCAAATTTGCATGTTATGTAGCTGATTGTAAATTTGGTAATTTTGGATGTTGTACCCTTTGATACTTTTGAACAATAAAGATGCATTTTTGAAAAAGATGTATGATACATATTCAGAACCTATGTTCAATATTCAGGTAGAATCATGTTTAGTGAAGATGTAGAATAAAATTTTGTTATATTTTAATTGATTATAGTATATAAAACATGGGTCAGCAAACTCTCTGTAGAGGACTAGATACTTAATATTTTACAGTTTGTGGTTCATATATGGTCTCTCTTCTTTCCTCTCCTCTGCTTTTGCCTCCTCTGCCTTCTTTCTTTTATTTTTAAGAACCTTGTAAAAATATGTAAAACATTCCTAGCTCAAGGGTCTAGGAAAAGAGACTGCAGGCTGAATTTGTCTTGCACACTGGAGTTTTCTGGCTCCTGATGTAGAGGATAATATTGTTTATGATGACTGATACTTAGATTTTGTATTTACCGATCACATCTCTACCTGATTTTTCAGCTCCTAGTTCTTCTGTACCTTGGGAAGCATTATTTTAAAATACTTATCTTTTCTTCATTAAATTGCTCTGGCACAAACTCTTTGTAACTAATAATAATGTTTTCAGTGCCTTCAGATTTATTAATGCATACTTTTACAGGTCTTAGCTTAAATGTCATTGCTTTATGAAACCTCTCTTGACACTCCAGGCTGGGTTTAAGTCTTTGTATGGCTTATTTCCATAGCACCCTGAATTTTTCCTTTATAACACTTATTACAAATGAAATTCATTTATTTTTGGTATTATTATTATTAAAGGCTTTATTCACCCTTTAGACTCCTCCTTACTTAGCATAGCATCTGGCACATAGTAGGTGTTCAATAAATAAATAGTGGAATGAATGTATGCTTCAATAAGGGTTAAGAGCCTTTGTCATGTTTATGTTGTAACTCTAGTACTTAGCACAGAAAGTGACACTTTGTAACACTTTATAAATATTTGTTGAATGAATACGAAAGGAATGTCTTTTATATAACGATTCATGTCTGCATGAACAAGGACTGGTTTGGAAGTTTTTTTATTGTTGGAAAAAACTAGGTTCTTGTCACATGACCAGGAAAGATTAGGCTTGCAGACACTTTGAAGGGTGAGTAGGGCATGCTTTATTTGGTGAAAAGTGAAAAAAGGGAAACAGGGACTCTAAGCAAAGTGAGAGTCCTGCTAGCAAGCTTTCCGCCTCACAGATTGAATCCCTGGCTACCATACAGGAAGTAGACGGGCCAGACTCCTTTCTCCTGCAAATGGCATGAAGTTCCCAAGGCCCCACCCTGTCCTCCAGTGCACAGGCTGGTCGGAGGTTCTCTGGGGAGACCTTTTTACTTGGCTGTCTCATTCCCCACTCTAAAGAAGTACATCTAATTGCCATTAGAATAAGGATAAGGATAATGACAAAGATCAATTTTCCTGCTGACAGGGGGTGCTGTTTTGGGAAAATGGAAGTCACATCTCCCTCAGAGACCTATCTAAGGGTTCCTGGCAAAAGGGGCCAATGTCTGATGCTCTGGTTGCATGACTGTTCAGAGTTTGATGGCCTGAAGGTGAGAAGACACAAACAGGGTTATTAGAAAATATTTATCAGTATGTAATGTGATTACATTTCAAACTGATACAAATTGATACATTACACATAATTCAAAATTGCATCTTTATTGTTCAGAGATATCAAAGGTTACAGCATCCAAAATTACCAAGTTTACAATCAGCTACATAGCATGCAAATTTGATCTTACTGTGCTATCAACACGTATTCAAATAATATAAACAACTTGAAGACAGGGGACAGCTCAAAAATCCCGAGGCCTTTTACCAGTTTGCACAGGGAGAGGGAGACCAAAAGCCCGACTGGTAAGGAAAACTTTTACTCTTTTGCTGGCAAGTCAGGTTTCTGGGTTCCCTCCCACTGAGCCCAATTCGAAGCCGATCAGTTTAAGGTTTGAGAAATTAACTCTTCTCAGTTTGGAGGATGCATATGAGGGAAGCCTCCTGTAGTATAGAGACACAATTACCTATCAGTGAAGAGAGGCAGAGGAGGAAAAAGGAAAAAAGAAGATGTTTTTTTCAAAGGAGTCCCAGGGGTTCAGGATGCATTTGAAAGGGGTGCAGACTGAAGATGAATTGCTACTCATCTAGAAACAGGAGAGCAGGCATCCCTGGTTCCTTCCTCTTCCTGGCAAATACCTGGGGTATGTGAGGGAGGGAAGGTGAGGCATTCTTTTTTCTTTCCTCTGTCCTTGCATCCCTGAGTCCTGGTAGCCATGACAGGGTGCCACCCATTGGTGTTTAAGCAGCTTTCACTCATGTTAACAGGGGAACCTAGAGGGTGGAAGTATCTGCTCTTATTCACATATGCTATATCTCCCCTGCTGTCAGTAGCCTTTGAATTCCCTAGACCTCATTTATGCCACAGATACTAGCGTGGACTTTATCCATAAAATGGGAAGCTTGGGTTAATTGGCAGGAATTAGCTACTGTCACCTGTACTGTGCCTTTTAACTTCCATTATTGTCTGCCTCTGGATCTAGTTTTCTTTCCTAGTGCTTTGACTCAAAGCTTGGAATTGAGTTTGGGACCAAAATGTGCCTCAGGGGTATTGCGTGGACTCCTTATCATAAGCTGAATGCTAAGGTGACTGCTGTGGAATTGAGTATTCCTCCAACAAGGGAGAGAAAGGATGTTCTGTGACATACTCAGATAAATTGTGGCTATTGTGACATGGTAAAAGCCCCATAAAACTGCATACCTCAACCATACCTCGGCTTTCTGTCGAAACTGCTCTCTGTAACCCTGATGTGACAGGCAAGCAGTCCAAACCCATGCCATCTTGGCCCCTATGACTTGTAATAAGTAACTAAGGTCTGTAATTTCCACCCTACCCAGGCAATGTGTAAACTAACACTTATCTTGACTTCTGTGAACCACTTAAGTAACAATCAGAATGTCCAAAGTCCCCTGGCCCTTGGAATGTCTGAAGCCTCTCACCCTCACCCCCACCCAGGAGGTGGTTTACAGAATGTCCAAAGTCCATTGGCCCTCTGAATGTCCGAAGCCCCTCACCCCCACCCCTGCCCAGGAGGTGGTTTATGGGCATAAAAGGTCTTGACACCCTCCTTTTGGGGCCACGGGTTGGAGAGACGTGAGTCCTCTGTGGCTGCCAGCAATAAAGACCCTGCAATTTGGAATACTTTTGTCTTGGTGTTGACTTTCTGTTCTTGCTCTGATACAATACTATCATTATGCTTGCTAAGATTTGGGTTCATGGTGCTTGGCTTTGGATAGCTCCCTTGGTCTTACTTTCCCAAAAAAGAAACCTTTGGGTGATGGGCACCCTGTTTATTCCCATCAGCTGTTCGGATTTGCAGTATAATTGCTCAGAACTAGAATATTTATCCAGATTTTTACATTAGCCATCCCCTTTTGTTCCTTCTAAGCTGCATCCGGAGAATGCCGGTTGGTTCACAGGAACAAGCAGGATTAGTCTAAAGTGTAGGCAAAAACTTAAAAACAACGAATGAGTTTAGAATGTAATGACAAATGTATGATAAGTTTTGAAACATAATTTCTCTCTCTCTAGTCATCATTTTTGTTAAAAACAAAAACAACAACAAATCATGATAGGACTGAGTTGTTTGCAAAATAGACTTTAGTCTTATACTTGGCCTGATTATTACCATAAAGGGCAGCAAGAATAACTATTTCTACATAGGACTTCTAGATTGGCTTTGATGGAACTCTGTTCCACAAGGAACCTCAGATAAGAACTTTTAAAGCCAAGCCCAGCCATGGATTTGTATCCTCAAATACCTCTGAATTGGGTGATCCTCTCCTCTTAAGGTCCCAAGATATACATGGAACTCCTGGCGTGTTAGAAAGTGACATTCTTTACTGACCACAGGTCAGGAACCCTGTACTGGAGCTGTGTAGACAAGGGTGTGAGGCCCGTCTCTACTAAAAATACAAAAATTATCTGGGCATGGTGGTGCATGCCTGTAGTCCCAGCTATTTGGGAGGCTGAGACACAAGAATCGCTTGAGCCCAGGAGGTGGAGGTTGCAGTGAGCAGAGATCAAACCCCTGCACTTCAGCCTGGCAACAGAGTGGACTCTGTCTCAAAAACAAAAACAAACATTTGTTGAGTTTTAATTATGCTAAAACTCTGGGGATACAGTGAGGAGCAAATGGATGCATACACTGCCTTCATGGAACTATAGCCATCAAATAGTCACACTTAAATTTAATCACTCATTGAAATGTAACATTACAATGGTGATAAGGGTAATAAAGGATTAGTTCATAGTATCATGAGGCCAAAAAATTTGAACTACTTAGGTTAGGGGAGGCTTTTTTTGAAGAAGTAAGGATTGAACTGAAATCTTGAGAAAAAATATAGCATATCAGATAGAGGAAACGTGCTGAGATTTTTTTTCATGGGAGGGAGTATCGTGAGTACACGATGAAGTGAAAGATGCCACTGCTGACGGAAGCCTTACAATTCATGGCCTTGTAAATTATATCAAAGGAATTTTGTATTTATCCTAAGAGGAATGGGACACATTAGCAGGGACTGACTTATCAGATTTGCATTTCAAAAAGCACATTTGGCCTGAGGGAGAATAGTATATTAAGGTAGAACAGTTAAGAGTAGACAGATAATCACAGTAGGTGGTACTGGGAGGTGGTACTAGTAGTGAGAAAAACTGGATGGTTTTGAGAGATATTTAAGATTTAAATATTTTGGATTGATGTAGGATGATATTACCATTTGTTAAAAATACTCTTTCACCATTGAATTGCTTTTGCACATTTATTTAAAAAATCAATTGACCATGTTTGTGAATGGATCTATTTCTGAACTCTCTTCTGTTTCTTTGGTGTATTTGTCTATCCATTTGCCAATACTGCAGTGACTTGATTACTGTAGATTTAATACTAAGTCTTAGAATTGAGTAATATGATTCCTCCATTGATTTTCAAAATTCTTTTAGCTATTCTAGATCCTTTACATTTCCATATAAATTTTAGAATTAGCTTTTCTATACCTAAAAAACTCTTGCTGAAATTTTTAGTAGAATTGTATGAAATACATAGATTAATTTGGGTTGAACTGACATCATTATTATGTCAAGTCTTCTGGTGCATTAACATAGTATCATTTCTATTTATACAGATCTTCTTTATAATAATTTATTTCATTAACATTTTGCAGTTTTCAGCATACAGTACTGTAAATATTATATTAGGTTCATACCTTAGTATTTCTCTTTTTGCAGATATTTTAAATAACTACCAAATAGGTATTTGATTTCTTTTTCTTGCCTTACTGCACTGGCTCAGACTTCCAGTATGCTGAATAGTAGTGGTGAGCTTGTACATCTTTGATATCCTGATCCTAAAAGAAAAACATTAAATGTTTCGCATTAAGTTATGATGTTACTTGCAGGTTTTTTTGTAGAAAGTTCCCTAATATTTCTAGTTCACTGAAAGTTTTTATTATAAATGGATGTTGAATTTTGTTGAATGCTTTTTCTGTGCCAATTTATATGATCATGTGGTTTTCTTCTTTAGACCATTAATATGTTATATTCATTGAGTTACAAATATTGAACGAGCCTTGCATTTCCAGGAAAAATGCCACTTGGTGTTGCATAATGTACTTTTTTTTCTATATTACTGAATTTTATTTGTTAATATTTTGCTGAGGATTTTTATATTTGAGTTCATAAGAGATATTGGCCTGTAGATTTGTTTTCTTGTGTTATCTGTGAGTAGTTTTGGAGACAAAGTAATGCTGGCTTTGTAAAATGAACTGGGAAGTTGTTTCACTGAGGCAGGTTCCTATCCCAAAGTTCAAAGAAGCTTAGAGGTGGAAGGAAGAGGCTGACAAATCCAATTTCTTGGAAACATTTAATAGGGACTTACAAACAGAAGCCATATGTGTCTCAAGGGTGGCAAGACAAGATGGTGAATCCCTGCATCATTATCTCCCAGACCCAGATTATATACTTTAGAGGACGGTCACATGTGCTTCAGAGGAAATACATAGGAATATACCCGAAGGGTAGGATTTACGGGAAGTACCTTCTTGTACACAAGGAACAATAGATAAACTGGAAATCTCAGAGGCTTTTCTGGAACGGATTAAGCAGAAGCTAACATGGTAGATTAGCTTCCAAGATAGAGTTGTTTTAGGCTCCACAGAAGCTTTTGTTTCTTTTCTGTTTTCTGGAAGAGATTGTGTAGAATTGGTGTAATTTCTTCTTTAAGTGTTTGGTAGAATTCTCTAGTGAAACCACCTGGGCCTAGAGATTTCCTTTTGGCAAGGTCTTCACCATGGATTTAATGTTTTTTATTATTAAAGATCTGTGCAGGTTACCTGTTTAATCTTGAATGATTTTGGTAGTTTTTGGTTTTAAAGGAATTAGTCCATTTCATCCAAGTTGTCAAATTTCTGTGCATAGAGTTTTTTTGTAGCATTCCCTGTTATCCTTTTTAATATCTGTAGGGTCTGTAGGGTTATTTTATTTTTATTACTTATAGTGGTTCTTGTGTCATTTCTCTTTTTTGTCTTTTTTTTTTTTTTTTTTGAGATGGAGTCTTATTCTGTCATCCAGGCTGGAGTTCAGTGACACAATCTTGGCTCACTGCAACCTCCACCTCCCGGGTTGAAGTGATTCTCCTGTTTCAGCCTCCTGAGTAGCTGGGATTACAAGCATGCATCACCACACCTTATTAATTTTTTGTATTTTTTAGTAGAGATGGGGTTTCACCATGTTGGCCAGTCTGGTATCGAACTCCTGACCTCAAGTGATGCACCTGCTTGACCTCCCAAAGTGCTGGGATTACAGGCATGAGCCACTGTGCCTGGCCCCTTTTTTGTTACTCTTGATAGAAGTTTCTTAATTTTATAGATCTTTTCAAATAATTAGTTTTTATTTCATTGATTCTTTCTATTTCTGTTTTCAGTCTCATTGTTTTCTGCTCTTATCTTTATTGTTTCCTTCCTTCTGCTGCTTTGAGTTTATTTTGCTCTTTTTTAGATTCCTAAGGTGAAAGTTTAGACTGTTTTGAGACCTTTCTTTTCTATAAGCATTTGCATGCTATAAATTTCCTCTAGTCACCTTTTCAGCTGCATTTCACAAATTTTTATATGTTGTATTCTCATTTAGGTTAAAATATTTTTAAATTTCTCTTGAGGATTTTTAAAAATCCCATTTAGAAGTTTGTTGTTTACTTTACATGTAGTTGGAGGATTTCCTGTTGTTTTTTTGTTATTCTTTTCTAGTTTAACTTTGTTATGGTCAGAATATGTATTTTGATTTTTAAAAATTTGTTAAGGTTTGTTTCATATATCAGGATATGATATATCTTAGTGAATATTTCATGTGCACTGAAAGTAGTATGTATTCTGCTATTGTTAGGTAGAGTGTTCTATAGATGTCAATTGGATTCAGTTGGCTGATGGTGTTGTACAAATATATGATTTTTATTGAATTTTGTGTTTAATTCTATTATTTATTGAGAGAAGAGTGTTAAAACTAGTATGATTTTGGAACTGTTTATCTCTTTAATTCTATCAATGATTGCCTCATGTGTTTCGAACTTCTGCTATAAGCTTCACATTTATAAATAACTACCATATCTTCTTGATGAATTGACCCTTTGATTATAATTAAATGCCCTCTATTTCTGATAATATTCTTTTGTTTTGAAGTCTATTTTAACATATTATTATAGCCACTCCCTGTTTCTTAACTAGCTTTCAACCTATATTTGACTTTATTTGTACATATGTGTTTATATGTAGCCTGTATAAAATTGGGTCTTTCTTCTTTACGCACTCCAACAATCACTGCTAATTTAGACCACTGATACCTTTAAAAATTGTTGTTTAAGTGTTGATGTGGCTTAGATTAAATTCACCATTTAAAAGTTGTTTTCTGTTTGCTTCTTTTGTTTTGTTTCTCTTTTAAATTTTCTGCCTTCTTTTTGGTTATTTGAACATTTCTTGGTATCCCATTTTAATGTATCTACTGGTATTTTATCTGCATTTATTTTTGTGGCTGTTCTAGGGATTATAACATGTATCCATTACCTTGTCTATATTGAGTTAATGTTGTACCACTTCATGTTAAATGTTGAAACTTTTTGACAATTTATATCCTTTTCCCACTTTGTCCTTCATGCTAGAGTTGTCATATATTACACCTACATGCATTTACATTTTGACAAGACAGTGCTATAATTTTTGCTTTAATAGTCATATTTTTTAAAAATAACTTGAGGAAAAATGATCTTTTATATTTACTCAAATATTTACCAGTTGTGATAATCTTCCTTTTTTTCCTGAAGATCCACATTTACCTCTAATATTGCTTTCCTTCAGCCTAAAGAACGTCCTTTAGTATTTCTTATAGTGCAGTTCTGTTGCTGACAAATTTTCTTAGTTTTTCTTTTTGAATGTATTATTTATTTACTCTTCATTTCTGGAAGGTTTTTTTTTTTTTTTTTTTTTTTAGGTATAGGATCATGGGTTGACAGTTTTTTTTCTTTCAGCACCTTAAAGATGACATCTTATTGTCTTTGATCCTCTGTGTTTTCTAATGAGAAACTCACATACTTTCAAGATTTTCTCCTTAACTTTGATTTTTCCGCAGTATGTAAGTGAAGTTGAATTATTATATTTGAGATTCACTGCACTTCATAAATCTGTAAATTTTTTTTTTTTTGAGATGGAGTTTCACTCTAATTGCCCAGGCTGGAGTGCAATGTGTGATCTTGGCTCACCACAGCCTCTGCCTCCCTGGGTCAAACGATTCTTCTGCCTCAGCCTCCCCAGTAGCTGGGATTACAGACATGCACCACCATGCCCAGCTAATTTTTGTATTTTTAGTAGAGATGGGGTTTCACTGTATTGGCCAGGCTGGTGTTGAACTCCTGATTTCGTGATCCACCTACCTCGGCCTCCCAGAGTTCTGGGATTACAGGCATGAGCCACCGTGCCTGGCCCAAATCTGTAAATTTTTAACTTTTTTCAGATATGGGAAGTTTTGGCCACTTAAATATTTTTCTGCCCTATTTTTTCTGTCTTCTCCTTCTAAGATTACAATTATACATTGATTTGATCTTTTCAGATTGTTCCACAGGTTCCTGAGGTGCTATTTATTTTATTCCAATATTTTTTTCTCTCTGTTCTTCAGACTATCATTTCTGTTGTTCTGATAGTCAGATTCAATGTCTCTTTCCTTATGATCTCCATTGTGCCCCTATAAGCACCCCATGAATTTTTTACCAGTCCTAAAGTTTCCATTTGTTCTTATTTTCTATTTCTTTCCTTAGATTTTCTTTTTATTCATTTTAAGAATATTTCCTATACCTGCTTGAGTATAATTGAATTAGCTGTATTAAAGTTCTCCTCTGTTAAAGTTCTCACATCTTGGTTATGCTGAAGTTAGCATATATTTGTTGCCTTTTCCCTTGAGAATGTTGACATTTTATCAGTTCTTTGTATGTTGAGTAATTTTGGATTATATTCAGAACATTGTTAAAGTTATTATATTTGTCTGAATAATGTAAATGTTTTTGTTTTATCTATCAATTAGCTTGCTAGATTCAGAAATAAATTTTATTTCACCCCTGAATGGTGCTTCAAATCTTAGTTTAATTCTCTGAGACTTTGATGTACTACTTTTGACTTGTATATGAATGTATGCTTCATGGGTTGTTTTTAAATTTATGTAGTATTCATACATAGAATCAGGAGATTACTTTCGGTGGTTCTTTGCTCTGTATGATTTCTCCTTCATATTCTGGCAGCTGGTCATGGTTCCCAGGATTCCTTTCTGTTGTTCTACCAGGTTCCTCCAGCAAGAGAGATGGTGGGATTTCTATTGTAGTTTTAGCTGCCTGTACCACACTGCTTAGCAGTGACATTTCACCAGTGGGACAAAGCTACCAAAAACTGACAAACTCACTCCTCTTCTAGCCACTTTTGTTAATTTTTTCTTTCACTTGTTAAAATCCTTCTGTTATATATATGTTTTTTTCTCTCTCTCTCTCTCTTTCTCTCTCTCTCCCTCTCCCTCTCCCTCCTTCTTTCTTTCCCTCTCTCTTCCTCACTTTCTACACACACACGCACGTGTGTGCGTGCATGCACACAACATATATATTTATATGTATTATATATTTTGTCCAGAGTTTATAGTGGTTTTCAGTGCAAGAGTTGATCTCTAGGCATGAGATTATAGTGGCATACTAAAAGCTAAAAGACTGCTTCTATTTTTTGATCTGTCAAATAGAGACACAAACATCTGACTTCCATGTTTATGAGTAGTATAAGGAATGGAAATATATTTTAAGCATCTAGTGAAGGCTAGTCATATAGAAGTCATTCAAAAGCATGGAAAGCATGGTTATTGTTATCAGTCTGTCTCCACAGTCCTTGACATAATTTAAACCCTTTTCATCTTGCATTTGTTTTGCACAGTGGTCTCATTACTGGCTTTCTTGTTTTTAGGTACTTAAGCTTTCTTCTGCACTATTGCTAGTGTTATCTTTTAAAAATCACAAATATAGTGATGATATTGTTACAGTAAAACTTATGATGATTCCACATTATCTATAGATAAAATTCAAACTCCTTAACTACAATTAGTAGTCCTTATAGTTAATAATACAGAACCTTTTATTGTGACACCTTTTATAAAATTGTTGTGATGTATGCTTGGGAAGACAAAATAAAAAGTGAGTTCATAAATATATGCTGTGTTGGATAGTAAAAGGAATAATTAAAAATTAATCATCCGTAAATAAAGAATTAATGATTGTGTTCCAGGGCTCTGTCCATTAAATTGTCTGTCATCATGTTTAGTCTTTGAATTTACTTAATGTTGACTAATTATCTCTTTTTGAAGAATTTTGGCCAAGGGGAAGTTTATAGTTCTTTCTACAGCTCTATTTGGGCAGTTTGATTACTTTGAATATGTGTATAGTTTGGCACTCCTGATTTGTTAATGTTTATAAATAGGGAGAAAAGGAAAAGCTTTTATATGAAAAGGAACAGTTTGAGAAGATTGCTGAAGAATTAAAAGAAACAGAACAAGAACTAATTGGTCTTCTCCAAACCAGAGAGGTTTGTTTAAGGAAACATTTTTATTTTAAATATTTTGTTATTATAATATAGATTTATGGATGATTATTTGTTTTGTGAAAGATTTCTTCACAAAATTCCTTTCAAAAGCATTTATTATTACATTTATTTATGATTGATTTAAAACACATCTAGACAATTATTTTATAATATATTATAAATTTATAAAATATATAAATTTTGTATATTTTATAAAATTATAAAATATTATAATGTGAGAAAGATCAACATTTAAAATATCAACATGATGCATTATGCTATGCTTTATAATAGTTCTATTTCTTGATGCCTTCAGTATTTTTTTTTTGAGACAGCGTCTCACTCGTTCAAAGGCACGATCATTGTGCACTATTGTTTTGAACTTCCGGGCCTCCTGGCTCATCCTCTCAAGTCTCTAGGATTGTAGAACCACACCACTATGCCTAGCCAAGTATTTCTTCATTGGTATATTTGAAATTTAGCCTTCATTACGTTAGGTTCTTAGTTTACAATTCTTTTTATAGTGCTCATGTTATAGTTTAAGAATTTGTATTTTAAAGTGTTTCCAGTCCATGACAGTATTACATCTTGTCTTTTTATAATAAGAAGAACATTTTAGTTTTTTAAGTTACTACCTGATTTCATCAATTAATGTATTTCTCTTTGATAATATAACATTTTAATTGAAATTAATTACTTGGTAGAGTGATAAGAATATTTTATAATATATAAATATTTTACTGGTTGAACTTTACAGTATCAAGATAGAATTTACTTATATTGAATATGTCATTGTTATTGTAGTGATGATTCACTTTAAATCTACTCAAGTTTAAAATATTTGATATAACCTGCCAAATTTTTGCTAAATATATGACTTAATTACACAGTAACTGTACCTTTTAAATCAGAAAATTGGAAAAACACTTGCCATCATTATATATGTTTATTTTGCAGAAAGATGTACATGATTTGGAAACACAGTTAACTACCATTACCACGAGTGAACAGTATTATTCAAAACAGGTTACGGATCTGAAAACTGAGCTTGAAAATGAGAAGTATGTTTTCCATGTATCTAAAAATAGCTAACGCACTCAATTCCTAAGGTTTCTGGTAATAAATAACAATTTAGTAAATTATATTTAATATTTATTTGAATGGATTTGAAATTGTATTTTATGCTTAAGATCAAAATAATGTGCCGGTCGGCAAAGCCTGAGTCCTGTCCTGTCGCTCTCCTCCCGGGCAGCATGAGCTTCACCACTCGCTCCAGCTTCTCCACCACCTACCGGTCCGTGGGCTCCGTCCGAGTGCCCAGCTACGGCGCCCGGCCCGTCAGCAGCGCGGCCAGCGTCTATGCAGGCGCCGGGGGCTCTGGTTCCCGCATCTCCGTGACGCGCTGC
>PVKP010005188.1:0-91367 GCA_004027715.1 Plecturocebus donacophilus | reverse complement strand
AAAATATTGGTTGGCTGCTTATTTGTTATTTTCATCCCCTATTCCTTCCTGTCTCCATTGTTAAGCACAATTATTGGCATAAAAGAGGTTTTTAATACCCATTTTTAGACTGTATTCTAGCCTGGGCAATAAAACAAGAATCCCATTCTCTCTCCCTCTTTCTCTTCCTCTTTCTTTCTTTCATTCTTTTTTTTTCTTTTTTCTTTCTTTTGCTGTTTCTTTCTCTCTCTTCTCTCTTTTTCTAAAATCTCTTCCTCTTTCTTTCTTTCATTCTAAAAAAAAAAAGAAAAGTAGAAATATGCTAGCCAAAGAATTAAACAAATAGACCCTACCTTGACAGTGCGTGTGCCTGTGTGCACGCACGCACTCACGTACACATCCATACATCTCTTTTTACCAAGATACTGTAAAATTAACAGATGTTTAGTTTTGATTTGTGTGAATGTTTTTTTAAAATTGATTTGTGTCTGTTTGTAGTTAAGATTACTTCTTTTTACTTTAACTTTAATATAAAAATGTGTGATGCATGAATTTGGCTTGATGTATCTTAAAATATTAAAGCCATCCTATTAGCAATATTTATATTGTCTGTCTGAAGGAGAGAATGGCATTTTGATGTGGTCATTTGAGGCAGCTAATTCATTTTTACCAAGCTTCATTTACTCAGATTCTCACATGGCTTGAAGAAACCTTAGGATTGAGCTTTACTGTTAAAACTGCATCATGCCAGTGAATGGTATCTCAAAAAGGATTTCATTATCTAGTGTTAAATGAACTTTTTTCTCTATTTGTTTCTGTGAGGGGATGGGGTAAAAAGTTCTCACAGCTGTCAGACAAAGAATGACTCTATTTAAAGACTGGTTGGGAATACAAATGTTGATTATCTGAATGAAAGAATTTAATTAAATTTCCTAAAGAACAGGATACTATTGACACCAATGATTGGCAAAATGAAGCAGAGAAATACAGTATTTAACATTACAATATTTTTCACTTAACGATGCCAGTATTGGATCTTGGCTGGTGTCCTGGAATATGCACAATGGCTTGGCAACAAATTAATTATTTTGCGATTGCAGATGTGAAGCTCTGGGGTGTGAAAGTTTCTTTGCCAAGATGGTTTTGGGAAAATAACCAAAACAATTATTTTGTTTCCTCATCTACGTGCATATCCTTGTTTATGAATATTGTTGAAATTCCTGATATCTGATGATCACAGGATCACAAGCTATATTTGATGAACCTCTGATAGTGATTCTTTAACATACAGACTGAAGACAAAAAAACTTAACTAGCCTGCATCCTAGTCCATAAAAATAACTTAGTTTGCACAAAGTATCTTTCAATTGTTCATATCGCTGTAAAGTGTATCATTTCCATTGGTTCTTAATAATTATTATTTTAATGATGATATTTAAGGTCACATTAACTTTCACTGCATCTGCAAATTGTTATGATGCTGGTGTTAATGAGATTTATAGGTCATACAATTCTTCTGTAACCATAAAACCCCCCAGAAATTGAGGAACCTCAACATTATAGTTATCAGTATAAGAAATACTGATAGCAGTATTGGATCTTGGGTAACAAATGATACCTAACATAGTATTACGATTAATATATACCCTGATAATCAGTGTAGCACTTATATGTGGCTCTATTAGAGAAAAATGTGAAGTTAACCACAGTCTCGAGGGTCAAATTTCTTTTTTAATAATAGACCCTGAATACATCAATTGTAGTTAAGAACGGTACATTCATGTTTTCCTGTGTGGTTTCAGTGTAAATAGAATTAAGTCATATATTAGCCATATAAGTGACTGGGCAACAGATTAAAGGTGATATTAATTCTAAAACTGGCTCTGTCACTTGCTTTTGGTGTGAAGTCCAATAAATAAAATATCTTCTTTGAGTTTAAATGTCTTAATCTGATAAAAACAGGTAATATTAAGATCTACCTTAAAGGATTTTTTAAAGATTAAAATAGGATATATGTGTAAAGTATTGAACACATTCCCAGAACAAAGTTTGTATTTTTATAGATGTTAGCTATATCATCTGACACATTTCTATATTCATAAATGTATGCATATACATTATATATAATTACATATGCAGACTTTTATGCATATGTTGTCTAAATCTATACAAATGTGAATGTACATCTAAAGTATTTTAGATTTTCTTTTTCTTTTTTTTGGAGGTGGAGTCTTGCTCTGCTGCCCAGGCTGGAGTACAGTGTTGCGATCTCCACTCACTGCAACTTCTACCTCCTGGGTGCGAACGATTCTCCTTCCTCAGCCTCCCGAGTAGCTGGGATTACAGGCGTCCACCACCTCGCCTGGCTAATTTTTGTATTTATAGTAGAGACAGGGTTTCACCATGTTGAACAGGCTGGTGTTGAACTCCTGACCTCAGGTGATCTGCCCACCACAACCTCCCAAAGTGTTGGGATTACAGGCGTGGACCACCACTACCAGCCTCGATTTTCCTCTTATTGAATAAAGTATACATCAAATAAGCTTATTTAAACATGCACCTAACATACAGATCTTTCTTCACCTGCACCCAACTGCCCATTCCTATATCACATTCAGCACATGTAGTCATTTACCTAATATTATGACTACAATGAGAACTTTGTTTGAAAATACTTTAAAAGTGTGTAATTTTGACTTCTGCCTCTCTGTCATTAAGTGAAACCAAAGATAATAGAAAAGCGTCTATTTCACAGTTGGTATATGTAAGGTGCAGTGTGCTACTTTTGCTTACATTGGGTTGAACAACATGGCGTCTCCTTAAAAGTTAGCTTATAACATAAACGTGTTACAACACCAACAGAAAAGAAAATAAGAAATTTAGGATAATTCTAAAGAATAAGCTTTGATAACAGGGTAAACGTTGAACATCCATAGAGGTGTACAAACTACATATTCCTGATACTGGGATGTTGACAGGAAAAGATGCATAATTTCTTGCCAGCTTCCCCAAAACTCTAACAAAGAATCTCTATTTTATCTTACTTTTATCAGAGAGATTCAAAATATAACATATTGGCCTGTAATAATGCATGCAATATTATTTGAAAATGACTTGGAGTTCACTTGCTACTTTCTAAAATATAACCATGGACTTAATTGCAGTGTTCTCCAAATATCGTGCTGTGGAGTAAATGGTCAACATTTAGTTTAAGTGTTACCCAATACAACAATTACTAAAACGTATTTCTTTGTATTACTCCTAATAATTTTATTTTTTTCTGATAAAGCTATTGTCAAGGATTTATCTTTCTATAAATATCCAAAATTATATATCCTCACACTTATTCCAGAAAAACAACATCCCTGTCCTCTGTTTTCTTAATAAACTCTTCTCAGTGGACTCTTTATTGACATAAGATTCTAGACATTAGGGAATATTCACAAAGGGATCTAATGAAATGGAATGTAGAAGAACTAAAGTTTCCACTCAAAAGTATTTTGAGTTTATATATAAAGAATTATTCTTTTACAATTTATAAAATAAAATTGAATATTTTAAATTTAGCTAACATATTAATTGAAAGATTTAACAAGAAAATTTGCCTCATGTTAGCATTGACAATCCTGTGGTTTACTTTCCAAATTGACCATTTTTCTGAATTTAACCTCAGAGATATTATGATAACAATGTAAAAATTAAAATGACATAAAC
Source organism: Plecturocebus donacophilus (assembly GCA_004027715.1). NCBI lineage: Eukaryota > Metazoa > Chordata > Mammalia > Primates > Pitheciidae > Plecturocebus > Plecturocebus donacophilus. The sequence continues at coordinate 87,674 of PVKP010005188.1, read as the reverse complement.
ATTCCACCCTTGAAGCTGAGCCAATGTAATTTGTGATTAGGATTTTTCTGTTCTTTACTTTCTTATGCTTCCTAGAAATTGTTTGAGGTGTTTCTAAAACTTCTTCATATTTAGAGTCTATTTTTAAGGGATAAACTCAGCTACTCTTTCTTATTTTATGTCCTAAATCAAAAATATCCTTAAGCTAGTGCCAAAATTAATTATATAAAGATAAATGTTTGTACTTATTAATAATAAACAATGAGAGGAATCCACTGTGAACCTGAGATATGTTGTGTTACGAAACAGAGTTAGCTTCTGACATTGTTGCCTGTTCGTTCTGTGATGTGATGAGATATCAACGGTTCCACAGTATTTTATGTTCATGGCGCCCTGAAGGTTCTGTGAAATCGTGATAACCTGGGACACATTCTGAATCTGAATCTCTTGAGGCCAGTCTCAGCATTTCTTTGAACAGTTCCTTCCTTGGTCTTTAAAATCTAGATCCACAGAATGACCTTTAATTTTTGATCCCTACAAGTTGAATTTTATTAGAAGTTATCATGGGTTAGGGAACAGGAGACGGAGCAAAGGAGCTATTTACTATGGTTGCCAGGACGTCTCGGGGAGATGCTATTACATCTGGTTGTGCTTAATGTTTTTTTTTATTTATACAGAAGAACTGTTTAAAAGTCCATTAAATTAATCTCATGGGAGATACTTCAGACTACAAAGGCATATGAAAAACAGTACAAACAGGATAACAGGAAGGAAAGTGTATTTTCTTTGGACTGTAATCTGTAGCACAGTTTTTTTCTTTTTTACTTTTAGTTGACTCATAATAACTACATATTTATGGGATACAAAGTTATATTTCAATACATGTATCCCACGCGTAATGAGCAAATCAGGGTAATTAGCATAATAATTACCTAAAACACTTTTATTTTTTTTTTGCATTGGAAACAGTCAAAATCTTCTCTTCTCCTTTCTTTGAAAATATATGATAAATGATCGTTAACTCTACTTACCCTGCACTGCTATAGAACACTAGAACTTATTCCCCCTTTCTGGCTACAATTTCATATCTGTTCACCAACCTGTTCCTATCCTCCCCTGCACTTTCCCTTTTCAGTTTGTAGGAACCATAATTCTACCCTCTATTTCTATGAGCTCAACATCTTCAGTTCCCACATATGAATGAGAAGATATAATATTTATCTTTCTGTGCCTGATTTATTTCACTTAAAAAAGTTTTCCTGTAGGCTGATGTATATTGCTGCAAATGACAGAATTTCATTCTTTTTTATGCCTGAATAGTATTCCATTGTGTGTGTGTGTGTGTGTGTGTGTGTGTGTGTGTGTGTGTATCATATTTTCTTTATCCATTCATCTATTGATGGAAACCTAGGATAATTCCATATTTTGGCTATTGGGAATAGTGCTACAATAGGCACGAGAGTGCACATATTGCTTTGATATACTAATTTCCTTTTATTTGCATAAATATACTGTAATGTGATTGTAGGATCATATGGTAGTTCTTTTAGTTTTTGGGGAATTCTTATTTTTTTTTTTGTAATGGATGTATTAATTTACACTCCCACAAACATTGGTCTGTGCAAGGATTTTATGGGTGAGACTTCAAAAGCATGGGCAAAATGAAAATAGACAAATAGGACTATATTAAACTAAAAAGGTTCTGCACAGCAAAGGAAACAACAGGATGAAGGGCCAACCTACAAATGGGAGAAAATATTTATGCACTATACATTTAACAAGGGACTAATATCCAGAATATACAAGGAACTCAATTCAACAGCAAAAAAACTAATAATCCAATTTTAAAAAATGGGCAGCAGATTCGTATAGATATTTTTTATAAAAGACAAAAAAATGGGCAACAAATACATGAAAAATGTTAAACATTACCAATCATCAGGGAAAGGAAATTGAAACCATACTGAGATATCTCCCTCTAGTTAGAATTACTATTATCAAAAAGACAAAAAATAGCAAGTGCTGACCAGGAAACCCAGCCTAGTTTTTTACTGGAAAAAGAAACAAAGACACTCCCACCCACCATTAGTCACCCAGCTTTAAAAATTATTAGCTGAAATGAAGAAATATTATGGTGGGAACTTACACAAATCTAATTTACATCTCATAGTAAAGAAAAAGTGGTGTTAGGCTTAGATAAAAATTGATGATAGGCTCATATTAAGAAAGTGATGTTAGGCTTATATTAAGATTAGAAAGAGGAAGCAAGTAATTTGTCCAAGTACAGTAGCTAGTATCAGCATCTAAACTTGAACTCAGAACTGTCAGACATCAGATTCATACATGTTCCACTTGCCTGGACTGCTTTGTTTCTCAAAATGTAGAACTTAGAGAAAGGAAATCGAGTTAGGTTTTACTCACAAAAGACACAGAAGGTGTTTTGGAAGTATAACCTACTTCTCTGTGATTCAAAACCTTAATTAGAGCTCATCAGGGTTATTATATATTCCAGATAATTGTAAAAGCTAGAAAAATGTGCTATATGAACTTGCCAAAAGAAGGTTTTTTTTTCCCATCTGTAACACAAGAGAGGAATAAGATTACAAGTAAATAATATGTTGTGGTACAAATGGTACAAGTTAATGCATATAAATCGCCTTAATCCCACACCCAGCAAAAATCAGCTGGGCTATAAATTGAAGAAAAGCCAATTATTATTATTCACTACAAATTTATGTTTCAGAATTAGTGGGATCATTACTATATTCCAATTTAAATTTGGTCAATGACAAATATGTTTTTTTGACTAAACTTTTACTAAGTGCATTAGTGCTAACCTGTAGTATCATCTGCATGTTTAAGTGGAATTGGGCTTAGTGCTAATATAAAAGTATACCCCACAAATCTTTGATGTTATGTTCAAAGTAAGATAGCAAAATATATACCTCAAAGAGTGAGCTAAATTTAAAGTTTCAATCCCTAACTGAAAGATAGATACTTATTCACCAAAAAATGTTGCTTTATTATCAATTATTTTTGAGTTATTCTTCTGGAATTTGCCAGTGGCACTTACAAATATACCCACAATGAGTCAGTGATTAATAATCTTCATCTGTTGCCCAAGAATCCAATTTGAGAAAATAGGCATGTGGAGCCAAACCTGATGAATAAGGTGATTCAACAAGACTGGGTTTGTTGAAGTGATGAGACTAATTTTTGTGCGTGACTCATAAAAAGTTTGGAGAACAATTCTGATATTTGGGGTGATGCCAGCAATTCATATGTGCCAGGTTCTTTGCCAGAGATTTGTGTGCTGACTTTCCAAAATGCCCAGGGTGATTTTGGTTAAAACACACTTTTTTTTTTTTTTTTGCATTGATATCCTTGAGTTATGGATAGAAAATCAGTGTCCACTAACTTAAAGCCATATGTTGATCAACTTTATCAACTTTGATCATCAGTTTTAAAAAGATATCAGTAAAGAGCAAGAGCTTAATGATGCTCTTCGTGTAAATACAGATGTCTGCTGATTCTCAGAGGCCTTTCATTTATCTACATGTTTGGAAATGTCTTGACAGAGGGACAATATTGGTAGGGAATGGTAAAAAGAAAAGGCAAGCATCATCCAGAGAGACTGGGAAGAATTTTACATGATGAAAAGTAGTTTCAAAGGTCAATGGATAGAACAATTGTAAGGGATCTTTGCAGATCAAATTGCTGGAGGGCTTTTTAGAGTTGGCCTCCCTTAGCTGTGTGATGCTCTCCTTAAGGATGCATTGTCTCCTGTCCACCTTCATGCTTGACTTGAACCCTTTCAGACTCTAGACAATGAAGGCAGAAATGTTTCTTTGTGCAGTTTTCCCAAATTAGTGGACTCCCATTTAGTTCTTAAACTTTTAACTGGAGTTGAAAAATAAAATGCAGGTTAAAAATAGCCCAAACTGTTAGTTAATACCAAATTAACACTCTTAGAAATACCAATCAACGTTTTATTTTATCGCTTTATTTTTGTAGTTTTGTTTTTTGTGAGTTTGTAATTGCCCTTCTAGTGACCTTCTTCATTGTTACTCTTATAATAGCCACTTTTTTCATGGGAATTTGGTTAAGGTTGTCAGACCATGCTGTAATCCTGTTCAATTGCAGATGGATGAGGTGACGTCTTTTTGCCACCTGCTGAGGAGTCTTTGAGAGGCTGCCTTCTCAGTCACCCTGAGAGTAACTGTTGTCTGGAGGCTCTCAGGCAGCAATTGTAAATGAGACTCTTCCTTGGCCTCCTTCTTTAAAGCCTAAGCAAGTCTTTCTGTGATGCACTATAATTCTTTTTTCCTGGGCACCAGGATGAAAGTCTCCTTTTAAACTAGTGTCTACACAGCCAGAATCAAGCTGGCTTTCTCTCCTGAAAAAATATGTTTATTTCCACATAAAAAGATGATGTCAGTTCCCTACATGTGATTTAAAACTAATCAATCATTTGCATATATGTTACATCAGCTGGTATTTGTCTTGACAAGAAACAAAGAATCTCAGCTTCAAACAGCTTTCTTAAGTATAATCCATGATAGCATATAGATTTCTTCCTGCATATAGAAAACCTAATGGAACCAAATAAAAAAACTGAGTCTGTGCTGTTTATTGTTTGTTTCATAGGAGAGTTTTCCTTGTTACTCATTTTTCGATAGTGTACTTTCTGCGCACTGCACTTAGAGATTTAGTACCCATTTGTGCTTAGGGAAACTACCTAAAAACATGTTTGTGGTAGCAAAAATTTTATGTGAAAAGAAAATGTTACTTAAATAAAAAAGTGACTTTTGAAGAGCATATTTCTTAGTAAAAACCATAAAATTGGGCCAGTACCTAGAGGGGTGCTTATCATTTTTATAGCAGCAAAGTCTGAGTTTGTTATTTGAGAAATATTCATAGTGAGAGCAGCAGCTGTTATAATTTATAAATGTTTGTTTTCCCTCTTGGATTTATCCCAGATGGGTGGGGGAGAATGAACTTGAGCTAAGCATACAATGGTTTACTAGGAGAGCCGGTGGAATTACAAGGAGTAAGGGTTTGAGAGACCATCCCATGGATTTTGAATGCTATTTCTGCCACTTTACATTGAACAATCTCGGGCAAATTACATATTCCTTATATCTCAGTTTTCTTGAAAGAAAACCCAACTCCTAATAGAGCAAAAAATGTTCCCATTTTCCCAAAAAACATAAACAAATGGCCAAAAAGCATATTAAAACTTGTTCAACATTGACTTGTCTTTAGGAAAATGGAAATAAAAACCAAACTGATATATCACTTTATATCCATGATGGTGGCTACTATTAAAAAAATTAAAATAATAAGTTTTGTTGAGGATGTGGAAAAATTAGAATCCTTGTGCACTGGTGGTGAGAATATAAAGCAGTGGCAACTACTGTGGAAAACAGTTTGCATCAAAAACTTAATATGCAGTTTCAACAATGTAACTTCTAGATATGATTCAACAATGTAACTTCTAGATATATACTCAAGATAACTGAAAGGAGGGATTCAAATAGACACTGGTGCACAAATATTCATAGCAGCATTATTCACAATAGCCCAAAAGTGAAAACTATCCAAATGTCCATCTATAGAAGGATAAATAATATAATATTTGATATACACACACAATGGAGTATTATTCACTTGTTTCAAGAAATGAAATTCTGATACATGCTAAAACATAGATGAAATTTGAAAGCATGGTAAGTACAATAAGTCAGACAAAAAAGGAAAAATATAGTATGATTCCATTTACATAAGGTACCTAAACTAGACAAACCAATGGCTGGGTGACTGGGAAACGAGTAGTTATTATTTAAGCGGTTCAGAGTTTCTGTTGGGAATGATGAAAAAGTTCTGGAAACAAATGGGAGTGATGGCTGTACAACACTGGGAATATGCTTAATATCATTGACTGGATCCATTAAAATCGTTAAAATGAGTTTTTTGTTACATATTTTACCACAGTTTTCAAAAACCTTCAATTTTCTTCTCAATAAAATTAGAATATCACCTCACATGTTTGATAATTACATAAAGAGAGAAGAAAAATTAATTGTACGATCTAGACGTAGTCACAGAGATCTGTTATTTCACTGACTGGTATTATTAGTCAACCATACTTTTAAGATCAGTATTCTCATTTCCATTTTGGTAAGCCTACCATCCAATCTGATGTGTGTGGAGTTTCAGTACATACCAGCTGGTATAATTTGGGTGTTTCTTGTCTCCAAATCTCATGCTTGAATGTGATTCCCAGTGTTGGAGTTGGGCTTGGTGGGAAGTGTGTAGGTCATGGGGGTGGATCCCTCATGAATAGCTTGGTGCCTTTCTCATGGTAATGAGTGAGTTTTCCTGAGATCTGATTGTTTGAAATGAGTGTGGCTCCTCCCTCTGTCTCTTATTCTGTCGCCATCTGCTATATCCAATCCCCCTTTGTTTTCTTTCATGCTTATACACTTCTTAAGACCCTCACCAGGAGCAGATGCTGGCACTACACATCCTTTACGGCCTGTAGCACTATAAGCCAAAATAAGTCCCTTTTTAAAATAAACTATACAGCCTCAGGTATTTCTTTACAGCAACACAAATGGACTAACAAAAAATTTGTACCAAGAATAGAATGTTGCTATTAAAGGTATCTGAAAATGTAGAAGTGGCTTTGGAACAGGGTAACTGGCAGAGGTTGGAAGAGACTGGAGGGCTATGAAAAATGTAGGAAGATAAGGGAAACTTTGGAAGTTCTTGAGACTTGTTAAGTGGTTGTAACCAAGATGCTGATAGAAATATGAACAGTGAAGTCCAGGCTGAGGAGGTCTCAGATGGAAATGAGGAGCTTATTGAGAACTGGACCAAAGGTCACCCTTGTTATGCTCTAGCAAAGAACTTGACTGCCTTGTGTCCATACCCTAGGAATCTGTGGAAGGTTGAAGAGTGATGACCTAGAGGAAGAGTCCCCAACTTATGGGCCATGGATGGGTACCAGTCTGTGGCCTGTTAGGGACCAGGCTGCATAGAAGGAGGCGAGCAGCAGGTAAGAAAGTATTACCATTTGACCTCTGCCTCCTGTTAATTCAGTGGTGGCATTAGACTCTCATAGTAATGTGAACCTTATTGTGAACTGTGCATGATCTAGGTTGTGTACTTCTTAGGAGAATCTAATGCCTGATCTGAGGTGGAACAGTTTCATTCAGAAACCATTCCCCTGACCACCAGTTTGTGGAAAAATCTTCCACTCAACTGTTCCCTGATGCCAAAAAGGTTGGGGATTGCTCTCCTGGAGTATCTGGCAGAAGAAATTTCTAAGCAGCAAAGCATTTCAGATGTGGCATGGCTGCTTCTAACAACCTATGATTAGATGTGAGAGCAAAGAAGTAACTTAAAGTTGGAACTTCTAATTAAAAGGCCCCATGCTTCTGTACTGCCTGCAGAACTATGAGCCACAACACACATCTTTTCTTTATAAACAACTCAGTCTCAAGGATTCTTTTATAGTGGTGCAAGTGGACTAACATAGCAGCTATAGGTTAATCTTCAGCTGGTTTAGAGTTTAAGGATAAACTTAAACTCTAAATTCATGCAATCAAAATGACCCTTGGAAATCCTTATTGAAATGCTGGGAAATAACGTCTTCCTCTTTCATGGTGTCACAAGGGCAACTGGTGACCATCGGGACTACCATGGAAAGTTATCAAGAATGTAACAATATCACAAGTAGACAGAAAAGAGAAATAGAAAGAAATCTATACCAAGTTTTATGGACTGAACTACCACATCAGGCAGGTTTTACTTAAAGTCAGTCATATCTTGCTCTCTTTCAGTTGAATAAACACATTACCTTTTCTTCTTCTTTTTTTTTTCTTTGTTTGTGTTATTTGGGTGTTCACTGGTTATAATGGTTCTTGATATGGTAGGCATTTAATAAATCTTAATGTAATATTCTTATATTAACACTTCAGAAAAAAATTTATCTCCCCAGTTTATCCAACCTAACTCAGAGCTAATTCTCTTGTGCTCATATACAGGTCTCTTAATAATAATAATAATAATTATAGATTGTATGAAAATGTGATAGGATACTGCCATAGGAAGTGAGAATGCAAGCAATGTTATATGTTTTTGTCCTCTAAAATAATATATGTATCATTTGAATTCCTAAAGAAAAAAATGTAGTTCAATCTATCCATATGTACAAGTAGGTAGGTAGTGTATTGTTTATGGTTGGCCACCACTGTATTTTAATGATACTATAGTCTTCTCAGCCTCCTGTTACAAATAAAAACACTTCAGCCATGTGACATCATTAAGATTTACAGTAAAGCCTCATAGTCAGTGACTCTGACTACTCAACTTGCTCCCAAGTGAGACAACCTTAAAATAATATCTTCTGTATAAGAAAGTTAATTATTTAAGGTGTTTAGAACATGGTGGAAAGCCACAAAAGAAGCATCATCCTCTAAGCAGACATATTGGATATTATGTCTATGACTGTAAGCTCTTTATCAAAGCCTATTTGTATAAGTTATAAACACTTCTACTGAACATGTTTAGCTGGCTTTTGAACACTCAGAGAAAATTACAAGTGGGGGAAACATTTGCCACCCTGACAGCATATTATCTGATGTTCGAGAAAGATTTGGGGAAGATTGTTTCTTTTTCTTTTTTCTTTTTTTTTTAGAGACAAGAGTCTCACTCTGTCACCCAGGCTGGAGTGCAGTGGCACAGTTTTGGCTCACTGCAATCTCTGCCTCTGAGTTCAAGTGATTCTCCTGCCTTAGCCTCCTGAATAGTTGGGATTACAGGTGCATGCCACCATGCAGGCTAATTTTTGTATTTTTAGTAGAGATGGGGTTTTGTCGTGTTGGCTAGGTTGGTCTTAAACTCCTGCTCTCATGTGACCCACCCGGTTCAGCCTCCCAAGTGCATAGATTATAGGCATGAGCCACTGTGCCTGGCCTGGGAGTTGGGAGGATTTTTAAATTTGTGAATAGTAAAACCATTTGGAGAAATATTTCAAATATTCCTGAATCCTAACAGAGCCAAGGAACATTACGAGATTTTCAAAAAGACTAATAGCTCTCATCTTGAATACCTCTATATTCAATTATTAAATATTTACTTGGCATCTACTATATACAAGGCATTCTACCAACCACTTTTTGATATAAGGCAAAAAGATAGAGTCCCTGACTTTAAGTAATTAAGAAAAAGCTACTGTTCTGTAAATGTCCATTTGGAAGGAAAGGGAACAAGTTCAATTAAAATAGCTCTTTTAAAAAAGTTCTATTACTGAAGAATAATTATTGAACTCTAAAGAAAAGTCAACTGTATTGAATGCATAGTTTCTCAACAATATTTGATGGTTTTCAATATTTAAATATGCTGTACTTAATTTTTTCTGAAGAGGTAAAGAGATTTGGTAGTAAATATACATGTACATATAAAATTGTATGGTGTTGGCAAGGACTCTTTAAATATTCTTAGACTTATAATCCATGAACCACTTAAATCACACTCATGGCTTTCATTTTAAAAAATTGAGATTTTAGAACCAGAAACCTTAAGGTCAGGCCTGATAATCTGTATTTATAGTTATCTTTCTAAAAGATTCTTGGGCATATTAAAGCTTCAAAATCCCTAATGTAGGTCATCAAAATGAACAACCTGTTCTCATTAACCTACATGTCAATAGACTACTTAGAACATATCTACAAAAGGTGTTAATATTTTTCTGCTTTAATCAATTTAAATTAAATTAAATTTTCTTTCTGCTTTAATCAATTAAAGATGATTGTCCTGATTTTTCATAAAAGTTTTAGGGAGACAATGTATTTGAAATACTACCAGTGTGTCTTTTTAATCTTATAATTAATATTTTCCCCCTGTGCTGCCTCCTCTTGAAACACCTAGAATTCTCCATCTTCATGAACCCAAGAGACAGATGTGATCACATAAAAAGTGAAAAAAAAGAAAAGTAATTTCTTTTTAATGATTTTCATATTTAAAAGCGAATGTCCTTTAGGGGAATAAAGCCAATCTTGGTTTAGTGTAGAATAAATCAGTGGTTCTCAAATTTAGTATGCTTTAGAATCACATGGCTAGCTTGTTAAATCATGGATTATGCTATGTCTTCCCCCAATTTTAGAGTTTCTGATTCATAGGTGGGAGTATGGAATTTTTATCAGGTTCTGGGTGATGCCAATTTTGCTTGCACAAGAACTGTATTTTTTTAATTTAATGAATAAATATTTGAAAATCTTGTGTTTGAGGAGGGTCAAGATTCTCTTCCTCACCTCAGCAATTTTATACTCCCCAGTACCTGATCAACAGAAAAAATTGCCCTAGCTGGGAGATGCAAATGAGAGATAAAGTGATCAAAAGGAAGCAGCAAAACCCAATATTGGTTTCTGAGATCTGAGAGAAAAGTGTACTCTGCCTTCAAGGACATAGTGAGACCTAGACTGACTGCATAATGGGTCCAGACACATGGTTTTAGGCACAATCAGAGTGTAGGTCATGCCCTAGGGTAGCATGGAGAATGGAATGTGATTTCTATCACCCAGGGCTTACCATTGTCAGTTAAACTGTTTGGATCAGAAGAGGCAAGGTCACCACCAACCAGGAAGATCTCCATGATGATATTCAAAAATGGATGTTTGAAAACTAAGATCGGTAAATAAGTGTCTCACTAGATATCAGTCAGAAAAGACAATTGAGAACCAGGTAGATTTAGAACTGACCTGGGAAAGGGGGTAATCTCAGATGGACTGAGATTAGATTTTTACCACTCCAGTTCGTGGATGGGTTTAAGAACTAAAACAATTTTAATAAGTTTTATTTCTTACAGAACAGAAAGTAGATTGACAGCCACATCCACTACATGGTGATTATAGTTTGAAGTAATGATGATGCACAATTGGTATATTTCATATCTCTGTTTGATTCTTTGACCAGTATTATTTTCTAAAATGATTACAGATTCATTAAAAGAGAAGAACTTAAATTTGAGATGCTGTACTTTTCTCTTAAATGATGTTTAGATTAAAATGCTTCATTCCATATCTACCTTTGCTGATAGCGTATCTTTTCGTTCACCTAATCTGTGAGCCTTGTCTGCTACTCACATCTGAAATATTGTTTAGAATGAAAACAAAGTAAGTCTAACTGAACAGTATCGCTCTTGCCTGCTATCTTAGCATTGCCCAAGCTGCAGTGGTTGCATTTTTAGAAGGAAAATAAAGCAAATGTCAGCTTGTCTGTGCCACATGAAATAATTTTAACCTGCATAAGATTATTTTAACCTGAGAGAATTTATGGAGCACATGTGTCTCTGTTTTGACTTGTACTTCTTGTTGTCTAGGTTAAAGCCAAATTCGCATCAACATATCTTTCATTTTACTGCAAGATATCAAGATAAGAGGTGAAAAAACAATTTGAATTCTGTATTTGTTGACATGCAAATCAAAATGAGATATTAAGCACCTGACTCTAGAGCCACAAAAATAGATGGAAAACAACAATGCAGCAAACCAATTCTAGGAGGAAAGTATGAAACTAAAAGTTAATATAGAAATAATGAAGGCAAAACTGACATTTCTTAATATAACACTGTGCCATTAGTTTAAATTGATTTCATAGCAAGGGGTGTTATTAAGTTAGTCTTAGAACAAATTAGAGAGAAAAATCAATTGTATCATCAAAAGTTATTTTGAAATTTTAGAAGTCAAAATAGAGGGCAAAGAAATGAAACAATACAAAAGCAAAATGAAAAACATTTCAACTCAGATTTTCGCATTCCTTAGGTGTTATCATCTGACATAGAAAAGTGTTTTTTACATGTATTGTGATAAAAAAATTCATCTGGATGTTGCTATGTTTTAATTCATTTAATTGTCGTCAAGACACAATTAGGTCCACATACTACATAGTGATAAAACAGGGGAAGTTTGTTGGTGGCAAAACTCTTACTATGTCACCTTTTTTATATTATGTGTCCAGAAATTGTCACCTTGATCCTCTCTATTTTCTTTTTTCAGTAAAACACTTTTGTAAAAAATAGCCATGAAAAACTTTATGTAGGGTATTTTAATATGTTAAGACTTATGATTTAAAAAATTTTGTAATCCATGTTGGTCACCATTGTCTGTCTCTGCCACATGTCACATCTCTTGTTAGCCTGTTTATAGCTTTTGGATTTCTGTTTGTTAGTTGGTGGTGGTTCTGGTTATTGTCACTCTGTGTGCGTGCATATGTGTGTGTGTGTGTGTGTGTGTGTGTGTGTGTGTGTGTGTGTGTATAATCTCACTTCGCCATTGTGTCCTCTGCCACTTTCTCCCAAAATGGGAAGAGGGTTAAAAATGAAGCTTAATATGAAGCAAGTACTTGGCACCTACTTTCAAAGAACTATGAATCATAAATGCAAGAAGATTCATTCTGCCAACTCATATCTGTATTTAAGACCAGCCTGTGGATTATTTTAAATGTTGCACTTTTCTATCCTGGATTCTCTATTTGCTTATTGTTTATATATTCTATTTGTCCATTGAATTTTCCTGTTTCTTGAATCATTGTCATCATATTATCCTTTAATTATTTTAACACAGTTTTCCTTAATTTTTGAAATGCATTTGTAATAGCTACTTGGTAACTATTTTGTAGCAATCTTTGCTTAATCCAACATCGGCATCCACTCAAAATCACTTTCTATTGACTAATTTTACTCCATTTGCTTTTCAAATATGTGTTTCCCTATCACTCATAAGTTTTTCGTGAGAGCTGGACATTTTTATGTGATATACTATAGGAAGACTGGATTTTGATTGCTTTTCCTAAAGATTTTTGGATATTATTTTATTTTGTAACCTGCTTGTACTTAAACTGTAGGATCTGTCTTGCCACGGTATTCAACTGTTTATGTCCTTTTATAATATTTTTCTTCTTTTTAATTCTAGATTTCCAGGGGTTATTTCCTTTTGGGCACCGCTTTGTGATTAACCAATGGTTTGATCAGAACTAACCGTGAAATGCCTCAAACTGGTGAGGCTTCTATTTGACAATATAATTATGTATAGATTAAAAAAGAAGCGCATTCAAAATTCAGGTACCTTTAAAGTCTATTTCAGCTTTTATTTTCTGCCAGGCCCTTGGATCTCCCCTGCAAATGTGTGCAATTTCTGAGCCAGCCAGGGATGTGTGCTTACCTACTTTTTCTATGGCTCTCTTATTTACAGGGTGTCCCTGTTACATTTCTGGGTCAGGCATTGCTTGCCCCAGTTGGGACAGTAACCTCATGGTTGCAGAGGTACAGGTTTTACAATTTGTTTCCTACTGAACTTGGTACATTCACTGAATGTACATACTGAACTTGGTACATTCCTACTGAACTTGGTACATTAACAACACTACTAGACATTTGGTTTTACACTCTACTCAAAATTGGAGTGAGTCAGATTGCTGCACGCTGCCCAGCAAGGGTGGGACTCTAGATTCCCACTGTTATTAGCAAGAGATCTAGCAGCTTTGTATGTGTAAACACTTGTCAGTGTGTGCTTTGCCTTTGGCCAAACTTTCAAGCCCCAAAATTGATGTTAATTTTTTTTTCAGTTTTTCACTAGTTTTCGGGGAGAAGATTCCCTTATTTATACTAACGTTACTAAAATTATTGGTCAATTCTTTTATTTTTTTGAGAATTTCTGATTCAGAAATAATTTGAGATTTACAGTACAGTTGCAAAGATAGCACAGACAGTTCTTGTGTACTTCTCACCTTTCTTCCCCTGTGCTAACATCTCATATAACCACAGAATTTAAAAATTAACATTTGTAGGATTTTTAGACTCTATTTAGATTTAAATAATTTTCCCATTAATTTCCATTTCTGTAACAGGACTGAATTCACAGTTCATGGTGCATTTTGTTGTCATGTCTCCTTGTTTGGCAATATATAAATGTATCTTAGTCAAGAAAGACATGGCACTTTTGAAGAGTACAGGTCAGGTGTTTTGTAGAAGGCACCTTAACCAGAGTTTTCTTATGATTAGACTGGGGTTATGGAATTTGCGGAAGACTATCACAGAGACCAGGTGCCTTTCTTATCACATCATATAGGGGTACATGATACCAACATGACTTATGACTGGTGATGTTCACCTTGATCTTTTGATTATAAGGCAGTGTCTCTCAGGTTTCTCTACTGTAAACTTTCCAATTTTTCCCTTTCCATACTTGGTTCATTAAAAGTAGTTTACCAAGTTCAGCCCAAACTTAAGAAAGAGAGAATTATGCTATACCACCTGGAGGAAGGAAGGAATATCAAAGTTTAAAGTTATATAAAAACCACACGGTAATGAATAAATGATTTGACGGAGGTATTTGAGACTCTTCTGTAAATATCCTATTTCTCCTTAAAGTTCTATTCACTGATTTTTAGCATTTATCAGTGAATCTTGACTGCAGTAATTATTACTGTGGTCTTTAATGGTGATTTAAAATAAATTTACCAATTCTATATATATTATTTAGATTTTTCTATAGGCATGATTTTCCACTATTTTTGAAACCAATTTTTCTTCCTCATTTATTTCACAATGTAATTCTCCAGATTCACCATGAATAGTACAATACTGTGGCTTTAAACATACATGCCACTGGCGTAGTCTGGAATACTTTTCTCCTCTCTTGTTATCAAATGCCTTTTACTGCAAGAATCAATGAAATGCTCTTACTGAGATCTAAAGTCTTGACTATTACTTAATATTTCTTCCCACTGCACAATTTCATTTAATTTATTCCTAACATAAGAGTATTATAGTTTTTAGTATCTTTAGGAAAATGATTATACTGTGGATTTGTGTCTTCAAAAACGTTATATTGAAATCCTAATCCCCAGTATTTCAGAATGATATCTTATTTGTAAATGAGGTTATTGCACAAATAATTAGTTATGATGAGGTGATACTAGGATAGGGTAGTTCTGTTATCCAACAAGACTGGAGTTTTTATGAGAAGACAACCCAGAGACACACAAGGGGAAAACTCCATGTGACAACAGAGGCAGAAATGGGAGCTGCAAGCCAGTGAACATCAAGGATTGCCAAGAATCCATAAGGAACTAGGAAGAGACAAGGGAGATTTTTCCCCTGCAAGTTTCATAGGGAGCCTGGTCCTGCTGACACCTTGAGTTTGGACTTGTAGTCTTCAGAACTATGAGACAATAAATTTCTGTCGTTTTAAATCACCCAGTTTGCATTACTCGGTTACAGCAGCCATAGGCATCTAATACAATTTGCAAAACAACACAGTTTTGATCAAAATGTGAAATATTAAGTTACTTGTCATAGCCTTAGAATGTGTAATTCTAAAATTAAAATTTGTTGAATGCCCTTTTTAAATTTTAGAAGCTCAGAGAAATGCTGGTTTTTTATTTGGCATAGAATTTTATTTAAAAGATTAGTCACCAAGTTTGGAAAAGCTGTAGTATATTTATGTGATATCATTGAGAACACATATATTTCTAAGAGATACGTAGATGTTGACATCATTGTAAAATAATTTAACTGGAAAGTGAAAGAGTTAATCAGTATGGCTTTGATAACAAAGATCATAGGAGCTAGCTTGTTTTAATATTTACATATTTTTGAAACTAGGGAAAGTCACAAAAGAAATTATAGAATGCATGCTTTGAAAGATGGATTTAGAAATTATCCTACTACTAATTAAAGTTACTAGTTATTAAGTCATTCTATTACTAAATTATACATTTTTAATGTAACTAACAATTATTGGTTTTCTAGTATGTGCCAGGCACAGTGCAAGGAGCTCAAAATATAAATATCAACAAAATAATCTCATTTACTTTATTTAATAATTAAAAAGCAACCCAAAGAGAGAAAAGGCAGAATAACAGCAAAGCCATTCATGTTTACTGTCATGTGATTGGTTGAAATAAAGAATATATTTCAGGTAACATTAAAAAAAATTGCATTTTATGGTAACTCATGAAAGTTTATGTTACATAGGGAAAATTAAGAAAAAAAGAATGACTTATGATTAAATAATGGTTTTAGGTTTATTTCAGATTAGAATGTCAGTATTTAGACATTTCAGATTCCAGATGTCAATAATAGGATATTTAAGTACATTATATGCAATGGTATGAAAATACATAAGGTAAAAAGTTTCCAATTAATGCAAAATTTATTCAGATGACATAGGAGGAAGCATGACAGAGAAGGGAATATACCCCATGGAGAAAAATGATGCAGGGAGGGGAGATAGAAGGTGACCAAGACTGGATGAAGCTAAGAGTGGGAGACTCACATTTTTAAATTGCCAAGGCAACAGTCTTTGAACAAAGACAATAAAGAACTAAGAGGGTGAATTACACGGAAATCTAAAGGAAGAGTGTTTGAAGCAGGGCAAATAGTAAATTAAAGTTCATGAGGCAGGAGCATGTTTACCCTGTTAGAGGAATTGCAAGGAGGCCAATGAAACTAAAACAGAGTAATAAGCAAGAATGAAACATGTTGATTAAGTCAGTGAATGACTGGATTATGCAGGACCTTATTGACCATTATAAGGAGTTTTGCTTTATTCTGAGACACAGAAAACTGCTGAAAAAATTTGAGGAGAAAAAATGATGAGATAATCATAGAAATGATAATACATGTAAATACTAGAAAGAGACTGCTTTTCTGTGGGCATTAAGGTCAGGGAGAGAAATCCAAGAAAAACTGAGCGTTAATTGTACCTCTATGTAAGTGACTTTGTTTTCTTCTTTAGGTATCTTTAAAACCTTTCATGAAATGCACTTTTTTTCCCTGTTGCTAAATCACAGGGTTGGGCCCTGCTACCCCAAGACTATGTTTAAACTTGATTATAAGACACTAGTAGATATGATGGCTGTAATAACATCCTATCACCATTACACATAAAAGCTGATGATAATTAACTGCCTGTCTTGACATACGTTATATTATTTTTTGCAAAACATGTTTTTGTTGCTTGTTGCTTCAAGAAAGCAAATATATTAGACTTTGGACATTATCACAGGGTGTTATTTTTTGGATAGCTTTAAATATTTTATGCTCCATGATTGGTAAAGAAATTCTGCACTAAATTCTACGTGTAAATAAGTATAGCCTAGAAAATACTTTTTAAGAACTTTGCTAAATTTGTTTGTGTCAATTTCTGTCTTGTTTCTATCACGTGAAACATCTAAACCACCAGTAGTGATCTAACGTATAAGACATTGAGCCTAATGATTTTCTGTTGCAGTTTCAAGTGTGTCATTTTAATTGCTATATCACATTGTACAGTAAACAATAGTGGTGGATTCTCAGGTGTTTATGAATACATGTAAAAGATGGTTCATGGAAATGAGAATGAAAATAGGTTATAATGCAGGACACTTGTAGGCTCTAAGACAAACAAAACACCTCCAAACTCGAAAAAATTCCACACATTTTTGACCAGTCTCAAGTAAATTTTCTTTGCCAAAACACATAGGAAAGAAAAAGTAAACAGAATATGAGGAATTATTTCAAATAATAAGCTCTTAAGTTTTAGTCATTGGATGCATGAAAAGCAATTAGAACTCCATGATATACAGCACCCAGGCTATACATCTAAAGTATTCCTCCTGTCTGCATCCTTTACCCATGTCAGATATCACTAAAGTACCAACATTATTTTTTTTTTAAGTTGGAAATAGCCTCTAAACCTTTCTTACAGATTACAGTGACATAGGATTGAAACCTTTTGTTATCCTTGAGGTAGAGCTGATTTCTCAACACCAACACTATTGACAATGTGAACCAGATAATTCTTTGTTTTGCAGGGTTATGTTGCGCATTGTGGGGTATTTAAAAGCATCCCTGGCCTCCACCCACTAGAGGCCAGTAGCAACTATTCTGTCTGCCCCATCCCCAAGTTGTGACAAAGAATATGTCCCCAGACAATATTGCCATTGGTTGACAACCACTCTCCTAAAGATAGATATACCTAGTAAATAAAAGACTTTAAGATAAAGCATAGAAGAGAATTCTTAAACTTAGTTTGTTATGGTATTAGAGATGCCATTATTGCCTTCTCTGTGGCTATTCTTCCTTCCAGCATGTTCAGCATGGTAACTTCTGGCTCTCTACCTGGTTTTCTAAATTTCATGTCCAGGCATCATCTGTCTCACAGCTTTTGCCTAGGAGATCCTGATGATGTACTGATAAGACACTTGGAAATTAAAAACATTTTCTACTTTAACATCAGTCTCAGGCTGATGTTACCTATTTACTTATTTCATGCATAGATTTCTGCATTGGGTGATGGTATATAATTTTATATAGATCCTCATATATGTTTATTTGTGTGTGTGTGTGTGTATACACACACACTTATAAAATCTATCTATATAAATACACCTATATAAATAAATTGTGTTTTTTGTTGACTAACTGACTTGATTCATCAGAGTTTTTAACTCTGATGTTTTGTAAAAGGAAAATTCAATGGATGTAAATAGCATTTCTCTTAGAATTCGCTGAAGGCCAAATGAAAGGGAGAGAGTAAGGTCTCTATAAGTAATATTTTGTTTTGCCATTTTCCCTCTGTTTAGGAGCATCTATTGCTTTTAGAAAGCTATTGTTTACTAAAGAAACTCTAAGAACAGGAATTAGGTAAAATGAGTATTTATTTTCCTTTTAATAGCCAAATGGTTCTCCCACACATAAAGCTTCTTATGCTGTCAATGGGAGTTCTGTGCCAAGGATAGAGTGATAATAATTGGAAGGAAAATTGAAATTTACTTTTGTTGTTTAGTGTTTTTGGTAACCATGGTAATGGAAGACAATTATAGCACTTTAAAATAACACTAAAAAACAAATTTGGGAGAAGTTTTATTTATTGAGATAAATATTGTTACATTGGGAATATTAGTATTTTGTGGCTGAACATTTTAGGCTTTAACAGACCAACAATTTATTTTTTCACCTTTCTCTTTCCAAAACTATAGGAAGCAGCATTAAGAAAAGGTAAAAGACTTTTAGATAATGCATTTAGTTGGTAAAAACAAAAAAGCAGAAATTAAAAATAAGTATTACAGAGAGATAGTGAAAACATGTTAATAACACAAGTATATAGAATTCAATCATATTTGATTCTGAACTTCCTGGTAATTAGGGCATAAACACATAAAATTATTATTTAATTTAAAACTATAAGGATCATTATGGAGAGTAATACTGTGAAAATAACTTTGACTTTGATGATTATCTTATTTTTTTAAGTTATTTTTTTTCCTCATCAAAAGCCATGCTATAAGGATAAGTATAAGCTTATTGACATCTACTGTTGTCCTGGAATAATGTTAAAATTGGACCTACAAAGATTATATATATATTTTTTTTGCTATACTTTAAGTTCTGGGACACATGTGCAGAATGTGCAGGTTTGTTAAATAGGTATACAAGTGCCATGGTGGTTTGTTGCACCCATCAACCCATCATCTACATTAGGTATTTCTCCTACTGTTATCCCTCCCCTTGTCCCCCCAACCCCCTGACAGGCCCCAGTGTGTGATTTTACCCTCCCCGTGTCCATGCATTCTCATTATTCAACTCCCACTTATGAGTGAGAACATGCAGTGTTTGGTTTTCTGTTCTGGTGTTAGTTTGCTGAAAATTATGCTTTCCAGCCTCCTCTATGTCCCTGCAAAGGAGATGAATTCATCCCTTTTTATGGCTGTATAGTATTTGTTTTATTCTTGTAAATCTGTTTAAGTTCTTTGTAGATTCTAGATATTAGCCCTTTGTCAGAAGGGTAGATTGCAAACATTTTCTCCCATTCTGTAGGTTGCCAGTTCACTCTGATAATAGTTTCTTTGGCTGTGCAGAAGCTCTTAGTTTAATTACATCCCATTTGTCAATTTTGGCTTTTGTTGCCATTGCTTTTGGTATTTTAGTCATGAAGTCTTTGTCCATGCCTATGTCCTATATGGTATTGTGTAGGTTTTCTTCTAGGGTTTTTATGATCTCATGTTTAAGTCTTTAATCTACCTTGAGTTAATGTTTGCATAAGGTATAAGGAAGGAATCTAGTTTCAGCTTTCTGCATATGACTACCAGTTTTCCCAACACCATTTATTGAATATGGAATTCTTTCCCCATGGCTTGCTTTTGTCAGATTTGTCAAACATCAGATGGTTGTAGATGTGTGATGTTATTTCTGAGGCCACTGTTCTTTTCCAATGGTCTATATATCTGTTTTGGTACCATAACCGTGCTGTTTTTGTTACGGTAGCCTTGTAGTACAGTTTGAAGTCAGGTAGCGTAAAGCCTCCTGCTTTGTTCTTTCTGCTTAGGATTGTCTTGCCTATGTGGGCTCTTTTTTGGTTCCATTTTCAATTCTGTGAAAAAAGTCAATGCTAGCTTAATGGGGATAGCATTGAATCTATACATTACTTTGGGCAGTATGGCCACTTTCACGATATTGATTCTTCCTAACCATGAGCATGGAATATTTTTCCATCTGTTTGTGACTTCTCATATCTCCTTGAGCATTGGTTTATAGTTCTCATTGAAGAGGTTCTTCATATCCCTTGTTAGTTGTATTCCTAGATATTTTATTCTCTTTGTAGCAACTGTGAATGGGAGTTTGTACATGATTTGGCTCTCTGTGTGTCTGTTATTGGTGTATAGGAATGCTTAGGATTTTTGCATAATGACTTTGTATTACGAAACTTCGCTGAAGTTGCTTTTCAGCTTAAGAAGATTTGGGGCTGAGACAATGGGGTTTTCTAAATACACAATCATGTCATCTGCAAACAGGGACAATTTGACTTCCTCTCTTATCATTTTTTATTGCATCTATTTAATTCTTCTCTCTTTTCTTCTTTATTAGTCTGACTAGCATTCTGTCTATTTTGTTGATCATTTCAAAAAACCAGCTCTGGGATTCATTGATTTTTTTGAAGGGTTTTTCGTTTCTCTATCTCCTTCAATTCTGCTCTGATCTTAGTTATTTATTGTCTTCTGCGAGCTCTTGAATTTGTTTGCTATTGATTCTTTAGTTCTTTTAATTGTGATGTTAGGGTGTCCATTTTAGATCTTTCCTGCTTTTTCTTATGCAGATTTAGTGCTATATATTTCCCCTCAACTCACTGCTTTAAATATGTTCCTGAGATTCTGGTATGTTGTGTCTTTGTTCTCACTGGTTTCAAAGAACATCTTTATATCTACCTTAATTTCATCATTAACCCAGTAGTCATTCAGGAGCAGGCTGTTCTGTTTCCATGTAACTGTGCTGTTTTGAGTGAGTTTCTTAATCCTGAGTTCTAATATGATTACACTGTTGTCTGAGAAGTTGTTTGTTATGATTTCCGTTCTTTTGCATTTGCTGAGGAGTGTTTTCCTTCCAATTATGTGATCAGTTTTAGAATACATGTGATGTGATGCTGAGAAGAATATATATTCTGTTGATTTGGAGTGGAGAGTTCTGTATATGTCTGTTAGGTCTACTTGGTTCGGAGCTGAGTTCAAGTCCTGAATATCCTTGGTAATTTTCTGTCTCGTTGATCTGTCTAATATTGACAGTGGAGTGTTAAAGTCTCCCTCTCTAGTTGTGTTGGAGTCTAAGTCTCCTTGTGGGTCTCTTAGAACTTGGGTGCTACCATGTTGGATGCTCCTGTATTGGGTGCATATGTATTTAGGATAGTTATGAATCTGGGTGTTCCTGTATTGGGTGCATTTGTATTTAGGATAGTAAGCCCTTCTTTTTGTATATTCCTTGGAGGTTTTGCTTGTTTCTTTTCACTCTTTTTTCTCTAATCTTGTTTTCCTGCTTTATTTCATTCAGTTGATAATCAACCTCTGATACCATTTCTTACACTTGATCGATTTTGCTATTGATACTTGTATGCTTCACGGAGTTCTCATGCTGTGTTTTGCAGCACCATCAGTTCATTTATGTTCTTCTCTTAACTGGTATTCTAGTTAGCAATTTGTCTAACCTTTTTTCAAGGTTCTTAGCTTCTTTGCATTGGGTAATAACATGCTCCTTTAGCTCAGAGGAGTCTGTTATTACTCACCTTCTGAAGCCTGCTTCTGTCAGTTCATCAAACTCATTCTCCATCCAGTTTTGCTCCCTTGCTGGAAAGGAACTGTGATTCTTTGGAGGAGAAGAGGTGTCTTGTTTTTAGAATTTTCAGCCTTTGTGCGCTGATTTCTCCCCATCTTGGTGGATTTATCTGCCTTTGGTCTTTGATATTGGTGACCTTAGGATGAGGTCTCTGAGTTGTCCTACTTTTTGTTCATGTTGATGCTATTCCTTTCTGTTTGTTAGTTTTCCTTCTAGCAGTCTGGCCCCTCTGATGCAGGTCTGCTGGAGTTTGCTGGAGGTCCACTCCAGACTCTGTTTGCCTGGGTATCACCAGTGGAGGCTGCAGAACACCAAAGCTTACTACCTGTTTCTTCCTCTAGAAGCTTTGCCCCAGTGGGGCACCCACCAGATGCCAGCCAGAGCTCTCCTGTATGAGGTGTCTGTTGGCCCCTACTGGGAGGTTTCTCCCAGTGAGGCAACATGGGGGTCAGGGACCCACTTGAGGAGGCAGGCTGTCCTTTATCAGAGCTGGAACGCTGTGCTTGATATTTTTTGTTTTGCTTAATTGTACATTAATGTTACAAGAATATTTGATAAATGTGTTTTGCTAGCACATTTTTGAAACACTTAACTTTAAGGAATTTTATGTTTTATTTACATGGAGCAGTCAATTCAGAGATTCTTTTCACCAAGTGAATTTTGGCTCCAGCAAATCTTTTCCCTTCCCTTCCCCTTCCCCTTCCCCTTTCCCTTTCCCTTTCCCTTTCCCTTTCCCTTTCCCTTTCCCCTTCCCTTCCTTCTTTTACACAGTCTCTCTCTGTCACTCAGGCTGGAGTACAGTGGCATGATCTTGGCTCACTGCAACCTCTGACTCCCAGGTTCAAGCAATTCTTGTGCCTCAGGCTCTCAAGTAGCTGGAATTTCAGGCATGTACCACACCACACCTGGCTAATTTTTGTATTTTTAGTAGAGGTGGAGTTTCACCATGCTGACCAAGCTGGTACTGAACTCCTAACCTTAAGTGATCCACCTATCTCGGCCTCCCAAAGTGATGGGATCACAGGGGTGAGGCACTGCTCCTGGCCACAGTCTTCTATTCTTTAAAAAAGGCTGCCTTCTAATACCTTGTCTGGGCCTAAAACCCAGGGGGTTACAGATTGTATAATTATACTATAGAATACCTGGCTTTCAAAATCTTAAGATTCAAATCAGTATACCTTAAAAAAAAAAAAATCTGCTAGATGTGGTGGCTCACGTGTATAATCCCAGCATTTGGGAGGCCAAGGTAGGTGGATCACCTGAGGTTAGGAGTTTGAGACCAGTCTGACCAACATGGAGAAACCTTATCTCTACTAATGATACAAAATTAACCGGACATGGTGGTGCATGCCTGTAATTCCACCTCCTTGGGAGGCTGAGGCAGGAGAATCACTTTAACCCAGGAGGCAGAGGTTGCAGTGAACTGAGGTTGCACCGATGTACTCCAGCCTGGGCAATGAGCAAAACTCCATCTCAAAAAACAAACAAACAAACAAAATGGCAATCACCAAAAAACGCTTACATTGTTTTTAAATTAATTTTCTCAATGATTATTTCAATTTACTCTCAAGAAAACCCTGCGAGACAATGTAGATATTTTCTTTTTTGTAAATAATAAAAATACTGAGGTACATAAAATGAAACGTGATATGATAGTGTAAATGAAGTGATATCTCAGGCGTTCTAGCTTTCAGCCCTTTTTGTCTATATGACTTAATGTTCTCTCTCTCTCTCCACACACACAGACACACATGTGCTCATATGATACACATACATGTTTTTATTTAGACAAAAATTTAGGGGCTATCCTTTCTGCCTCCTTTTTTATTTTAATTTTGGTATAATGGGTTGATATTACATTGAAGGTTTTTTCTTAAAAAAATATTCCAAACTGATAAGTTTCTTTTTGTAAAGAAACTGATAGAACAATTGTTATGTTTGATGACATAAACAGATTTTTTTGTTTGATGACACATAAGTTTCTTTACAAAAAGAAACTTATAGAACAATTTGATGTGTCATCTGTTTAATATTTAGGGCTCAAGGATCGGAAAGAAGATTGTTATCCTGACATATATAGTTATGTAGACCCCATGTCCTAGTTTGCTTGGAATGGTATGAATTTATGCCTCTAGTCCTGAGATAATTATTAATAGCATTTCTTCAACTTTCAAAACTGTTTTGGTTTGAAGGACAATATATGGTTATTTTGCAACCCTTCTCAAAATCTCCCGAGAAAAAGGAACATTGAAAATAAGTATAAATGTAAATTTAATCAATTCAAGAGTGAAACAGATGACTAAACTGTCCTTTAGGGCCCAGAGGTCAACTAGAGAACACAGCCTGGAATGGAACTGCTGAAGACTAACAAATTTTCCAATGTATTGTGCTATTGTAAATGAAAAATAAAAGCTGAAAACAATGTTAGTCTTTATGTGGAGGCAGAAATTCCATAATCACCTTCTCTGTGGCTATTCTTCCTTCTAGCATGTTCAGAATGGTAACTTCTAGCTGTCATCCTGGACAAAAATGAGCAATAAAATGGTAAACACTCTTTCACTCTTTAGTTTAGTTCAGTTCCTAGAACTAGTAATGCTTTAAAGGGGGTGAGGTGTCACTTTTACTCTAGGAAATATAATTTGCAAATACCAATTTTTAAAAAATAATTGAGTAGGAAATTACTAAAAAATACCACAAACTCTACTGAGAAATCTTTTATACCATGTGACAGTTTTGGGAGTCATAATGGCATCATGTGATTGACATTATAATAACTTAAATCCAATCACATACAAAACCTACATAAGCCCTCCCAATTTTATGTTATTGTCACAATTTGTATCTATTAGTATTGTATATCCTTTAACATCTTTTTAGTTATATGTATTTTTAGTAAGTTCTCTAACTTTCATTTTAGAGTTAAAAGTGATTATGGGCCAGTTGCAGTGGCTCATACCTGTAATCCAGACACTCTGGGAGTCTGGGGCAGGAGGATCACTTGAGGTCAGGAGTTTGAGACCAGTGTGGCCAACAGAGCCAGACCCCATGTCTACAAAAAAAAACTTAGGTACAGTGGTGCATGACTGTAGTCCCAGCTACTTAGGAAGCTGAGGCAGGAGGAGCACTTCAGCCCAGGAATGCAAGGCTGAAGGGAGTTATGATTGTACCACTGCACCCCAGACTGGGGTGACTGACAGAGTGAGACTCCATCTCTAAAAACAAAACGAAAAAATCAAAAGTGATTATACACCACTGTTATGATATTAGAGTATTATGAATTTGATTAGATATTTATATTTGCCAATGAGTTTTATAATTTCATAATTTCTATATGGTGTGTATGGCTTAGGTTAATCTCTTTCTTTTATTTTCTTTTTGGCCTATGGATGTCTGATTGCTCAACATCTTTTGTCAAAAGCCTTTGCCCATTTAATTACTTTTTCACTTTCATTAAAATTTAGCTGGTCAAGGTATCAGTTAAAAAAACAAAGTTCACAGTCTAATAAATGAGTTCAGCAAGGATGCGTGACACAGAATTAATACTCAAAATCAAACACTTTTATGTATTTACAACTGACATGTAGAAACTGAAATCTTTTCAATGAAAATGAAATACCTGAGTATAATCTTAGTCAAACTTATAGGATCTATATGCTGAAAGTTATTAAATGCTGACTTAAAAAATCAGATAAAGAACTAAATAAATGGAGGAACATACTATGCCCATGGATAAGAGGATTAAACAAAGACTGATTTTAAATTTTAAAAAAGATGATAATTATATTTTTCTTAAAGAGTTTAAGGAAGATTAATCAAGGTATATATCTATGAATTGTTTGATAATGTCAGCTTTGCTAGTATTATTATTAGCATATCTCTTTTTTCTAATAACCAATCTGTTAATCAATTAATTCCACCCCCTTGTATCTGTAAAAGACCTCTTCTCAATTCTCTTTTACTTAGTTCAAGCGTTTATTAGTTTTTTACCAGTTAATTGGGTTTTTCTTTTTCTAGCCCAATACCTGTCCAAGTTTCAACCCACTCCAAATGGATTCTCATTAAAATTCCCAAATCTGATCCTGTGTCTGTCTTGCTTATACATTCTCTACTCCTTGTAGTAAAATTATTACTGTGCTAACATGCAAGAGAGAAGAGGGATTACACCAGAAGAGATTACCCGAGAAGAGCAGGAACAACAGCAGTACTAATAACAAAAGCAAGTATAAATGACATTGTTTAAAATTTTTCCAATTTGAGATAATGGAAAGAAAATAAAAGCAAGAATAAGTGTTATTGGTGCATTATTCTGGTTACAAAACCTCAGTTTTCCCCAAATGTTAACATTGTACCTAGCTTCAATACAGTTATCCAAACCAGGAAAATAGTTTTCTGACTGTATTAGTTGCCTACGGCTGCTTTAATAGGTCTTACAAAAGTATACATATACTTGTGGTATGACTCAGCAATTCACCCTTAGTATTTACTCCCAAATGATAAAAACTTCTAGGTACACAGATACTTAATAATGAATGTTCACGGAAATTGTTTTCATAATAGCCAAAATCTGGAAGTAACACAAAGGTACATGGATAGATGACTTTTAAAATGGTCATTTATGGAATATAATTCAAAAATAAACAGGAGTAAACTACTGATATATGGAATAATGTGGATGAAGCGTAATGTGTAAGAGAATGCTGACATAATATTGTATATCTTGTCTGATTTTATCACATAAAATGCTAGATAAGGCAAATCTAACATATTGTAAAGAAAAGATGATCAGTGGTTGGCTGGGGTGTTGGGATATGGGTGTTGAGGAAGTCATTAATTACAGAACAGCAAAGTATAGTTTTTAGGAGTATTGGAAATGTGGTGACGATAATTACGTGCATGAATACATTCACCAAATATACACCAAAAATTGGTGTATTTATGGTATGTTCATCTTTTCCAAATAGAGATGATTTTAAAATATACAATGATGATAAAAGTTAAATGAGATAAGGCTGAAGTTACTATACTGACTCATTGTACTATTTAATGAGATGATGCTAGACAAATATTTGAAGAGCTACTTTATTTTCCAGACACAGAAAATATATAACAGGAATATTGGCAGAAGAGAAATAAAAGTTATTTTTAAGGATTTAGCATATGTACAATTGATTGTGTTGGAGAAACTTTTTGAAAAGCTTTTCAAGCTCAATTCTGAAAATATGCTTCAGTTTACGTATTTAGACAAAAACTAAGTTAAGTATGTGAACTCATGTCAACTCACATAGATAAAGCATCTTATTAAGTATACTAGTTTCCTGGAAGTAGAACACTTCAGATTTTAGAAACAATACATTTGCACAGTATAATAATTTAAGAAAAACCAATATGGAGTCTTACTAATATATTTGATCCTTCTCTTACCCTACCATATTCTTCCTTTACTCAATATTTTAAAATATAATTTTAATTTTTGTCACAAAATATTTCAAATATGTAGAAAAGTACAGCGAAGTATATGACACATTTCATTTAATATCATTTTGACATACTTGCTTATTTTGCTATTGCTTTTTGAAGAAATCAAATGTTTTAGACAGACCCAAGACACCAGGCCCTCTTCCATTTCACTATTTTCTGCCAGGTAACACACATCTTGAGATGGTAGCTATACTTCTTCCTGCATGTTTTCTGGAAACATACTGTATTTCATTAAATATATTTCATTTTATTTAATATGTGTACCATGGTATATATCTTATTGTCACTGTCTTTAATATTTGCATGTGTTATTTGCATCGCTTTTAATCTGTTTCATTCATTCACTTTTTTCAAGAAGTATTTGTGTTGATACATGCAGCTCTACTCACTGTTATTGTCATGAAGGAAAAGAACAATTAATTGTAGTTTAATAAGTTGGAAACTACCTAGAGCATTGTATATTTAAATGAATCAAATTATATGAACAAATGTTCACAACCCCAGAGAATGCCAGCTCCACTGCACTTTTTTAACATTGATATACACTTCTATTTATAGTTCATTTCTGAAATGGAATATTGCAGAGTATGATCTCATTATATAAATATACTGCTGTTTATTCATCTAGTCTCCTACTGATGGGCATTTATTTTTGTTTCAGCTTTTTTGTTTTTGCTATTACAAACAAAGACCTGAAAAATATACTTGTACTTGTCTCCGAGTATTTCTGGTCTGTGTAGGAATTATGCCTGGAAGTGGAATTATTTGCATTACAGGCTTTCCTCAACTTATGATGGGATTACATCCCAATAAACCCATTGTAAATTGAAAATACCATAAATTGAAAATGAATTTAATACATTTGATCATCATAGCTTAGCTTAGTCTGCCATAAACATGTTCAGAACACTTACATTAATGCACAGTTGGGCAAAATTATATCCAAAAAATGCTGGAATGTAGCACACTGTAGAGTATAGGTTGTTATCCTAGCAGTGATCATGTGGCCGACTGGGAGCTGTGGCTCACTGCAATTGCCTAGAATCTCATGAGTATATCAAACTACGTACCTCTAGCCTGAGAAAATACCATAATTTAAATTGTGAAGTATAGTTTATACTGAATGTGCATCACTTTTTTACCATTGTCAAATCAAAAAGTCATGAATCAAATAATCATAAGTCATAGACCATCTGCTTTTACTTTTGAAACTCTACTACTTCAAGCTTTAATTTAGATAAGAAGACATCATTCTTTAAAGTCTAAGGGAATAAAGTCAGAGTCTCATTGAATTTTCTTCTTACCAACACTAGGTACTATCAACACTTCAAGTTTCTTGCTAATTAGGTATGAAATGGTATCATATTTGCTTCAAATTGCATGTTCTTGATTACTAGTAAAGTAAATCATTTTATCATGTGTTTATTGGTCTTTTGGATTTTCTTCTTTGTAAATTGCCTGTTTTTAATATTCTGGCCATTAAAGAAATAGGTTTTCATCTTTTTCTTATTGGTTCATAGGGGTTCTTTATGGTTGAGATACTAATTCTTTGCAGAATATATACACTATAGGCATGACCCATCAATTGCTTGTGTTTAATTTTGTTTATGGTAGATTTTGTCATGCTGAACATTTAAATATTTATATAGCCAATTTAAAATCTTTTCAAATTCTTTGATTTTGTGCACATTTTATTTTTCAATGTAATGTTTTTTCATCTTCTGGACTCTAATCCTTCTGACACTTATTTCTTTAACATAAATATCTGATTTTTTCTGTATTGATAGACAGTTGTTCCAGGATTATTTAATCTTTGAATTCGTAAATTGCCATTTATCAATTTCATATATATCTGTAACTTGATTTTGGTGCTTGCTGTGTTTTTCCAATGACCTATATATTTCCTTCTTTCAGCACTATACTCTATTTTATAAATAATTTCTATGAGCTTGCAGGAAGAAGAGGGTAGTTATTAACTGTCGTGTTTATGTAGTAGAAATCCAGTCATTTGCATTTCTTAAACAAATGTTCTCATTATTTCCAAGTGCAAAGCAAAGGATATTTTAAAGGAAGGACCTAGAAATCAGCTGTATTACGGGAGAGGAGTAGCTTTTTCTTGAAAAATGTTTACCTCTGGAATGTAATTTGCTAACGTGTTTTGAATAGAAGACTCATGTCACTGATGTTTCTATAACTGTTCTTGTCCTTAGATAAAGCCTTTCTGTACTTATCTGTTTTACACCAATATATGTTTCTCCACTGAGCAGCCATGTACAGTCATTAGATTTTTAGGGACACCCCTATGTTTTTCACAGAAACCATTTAAATATAGTCTTGTGTTTTCTATGTCTAATTTGTCTATGTCTGTATTCTTTTCCTATTTCTCTTATATAAAACTATCTGGAATACAAATAAAAAGCTCCAAAATTTTGCACACCCTTGATTTTTTTCCTTAAAAAAAATGACAAACTCATGGATGACAAACTCTAACTGCTCTTACAAAACTTAGATTGTTACCTGGTGAATGAAAAGTAATACAAAACTTAGATTGTTACCTCATGAATGAAAAGTAATACAAAATTTAGATTGTTACCTGGTGAATGAAAAGTAAGTGCAGGCCCTTTTCTAAGTGTTCTTTTTCTGTTTGTTTATTTTTGGGGACGGAATCTTGCTGTGTTGCTCAGGCTGAAGTGCAGTGGTGCAATCTTGGCTCACTGGAACCTCCACCTCCTGAGTTCAAGCAATACTCCTGTCTCTGCCCCTGAGTATCTGGAACTACTGCACCTGGCTAATTTTTGTATTTTTAGTAGAGATGGGGTTTTACCATGTCAGTCAGGCTGGTCTCAAACTCCTGACCTTAGGTGATCACCTGCCTCAGCCTCCCAAAGTGCTAGAATAACTGGTGTGAACTGTGCCCAGCCACATTAAGTGTTCTTGAAATTAAATCATCAACTAACTACCATGAAAATATGGGGCTTGACTAAAAAAACTACTAGAATTTAACAAAATAATGTGCATATGAAAAATCTCCATCTTAGTGATGTCTTTTAATTTTGTCCTTTGTGATAACTTAGATCTCGTGTACCTGTGTGACCATTAGGTACATTAGAGCCTGTAATCAAACTTGAAGCCAACTTTTTTGTCTGTTATTCTTCATTTCTTTCTTCGTTTTTACTATTTGTTTCTAATGAGAAAAAGTTCTAAAAAAGTTAAAATGCCCCATCCTGGTATTCACAAGTGGTATTATTACTAAGTTACCTATGATTTGTGATCTGGGTGTTCCTTCTGTTGTGGTTGTTGTTTTAAAGGTAAGAGTAGTTAAGGTAAGAAAAGTTATTTTAAGAAAAGTTTTCCCACCTGCTCACTATACTCTTCAAATTTTTCAGTTTTAAATAATAGAAAAGAAAAAAAAGATTTTGGTTACATTACCTTCCTTTCCCCCAGATGTTGACATTGTACATAGCTTCAGTACAGTTTTCCAAACCAGGATAATAGTTTCCTGACTGTAATAGTTGCTTAAAGCTGCCTTACTAGATCTTGCAAAAATCCACATAAATCTATCTTAAGATTCAGCAATTCTACCTTTATTACTCCCAAATAATAAACCTTAGAAGTACACAGATACTTAATAATGAATGTTCGCAGAACTCATATTCATAAAAGCTGAAATCTGAAAATAACCCAGAAGTACATCAATAGGTGAACTTGAAAAATTGTGGTATACTCATCAGTGGAATTCTATTACAAAATAAATAGGAGTAAACTACTGATATTTACAATGGAGATGAAGCATGAAGTATGATGTGTGAATGGAGTTCTTTTTTCAGTGTAATCCTCTGATAATGTCTTCCTTCTGTTGTGAAATATTCCCATGATAGGAAAACGTATACACTTCAAAGGATGTTGCTATTGTAGAGGTAGAACCATATTTTTTCATGTTATTCTTCTGTAATGCTTATGTATAACTCCTACTTTCAGATTAAGGCCAATATTAAAAATAGTGTTGCTCTTCTTTGTTGTGTGGCAAAACTGGGTTCATTATCACGTACTGAATTTGTTACTCATGGCACAGTAACCTACATCTGTGTTTAACTGCCTTTTCTCCTTTCCAGAGTAGCAATTTGGGTAGTTGCACTGCCAGCCAAATACCTATTACCTCTGCCTACTTTGAAAAACAAACAAACAAGGAAAACGAACTATAAATAGAAGTGTATATCAATGTTAAAAAAGTGCAGTGGAACTGGCATTCTCTGGGGTTGTTTGCTTCAGGTTTCTGCTTCTCATTCTTTCCCATATATGTCTGCTGCTTCTGAGGCTATTCCTTTTCCACCTTTTTGACCCATAATCATGATTTCAAGTACCGTTGTCTGCTATATTCTTACCCCAAGTCAGCTATGGAAGGGCTGGATTGCCATTGTATAGTAAAAAAATATTAACAAATACTTGTGAATGTTAAGCTGTATCTAGTTTTCTTTACCTATTGTAGGGGCAATTAAATTTCCACTGAGATCTGTTCTGATCCCTAGAACCAAGTCTGATTTTAGGAGGGGGAGAACCACTAGGCTGGAACTGACAAACTCACCTCTACTGCTCATCTACTAGCAGTACTACGGCTGCTTTCCTTGTTGCCGTTGGAACCTTATTGATCCTATGCATTAAAATCTTCGCCTCCTGATGCAGCTGAATCGGCAAAAATTCTAAAGCCAACAGTCACCTGCAGTTGTTACCAGACCCACATTTGCCCACAATAGTGCACAGTCATCTGTCATTGCTGTTGCTCCTGCTTCAAGGGCTATGAAAAGCAGAACAAAATTCTCCCTTCTGACCGTCTTCCTACTTCCTGCCAGGGTGGCCATTTGTACAACCTAACCAAGAGTTACCCAGCAAATGGGAAATGTAGTGTGTACGTTTCTAGCCTTCTGAGATACCAAGGGGGCATAGGATAGAAATTAAGCTGAGAATTAGGGGGCAACTAAATCGTATAGTACATAACTGTGTAAATCCAATAATTTCCTATATTTAGGTTCATTTTGATAGGAATTTTTTTTTTCATTTTTATTTTTCCTCACACAGTATGGATCCTGCATATTGCTTAGAAGATGGGCTGTTTATTGAGATATGTTGAGTAGGGAAAATACTAAACTCAATAGGTTTTATTAACACAACAATCTGATACTAAATGCAATAAATAATCCCAGATACATAACCTTGATTGGGAGGGCTGAAACGGGCTTTTGCAGTATTTATGTAGAGTCATTTAATTGTCCAAGGGATTTTCAGGTAGTCTATATATTCAGCTCTGCTGTGTAAACTGGAATTATTTAGAATAACAATTTGAAAGAAAATATTGAAAGCGTCCCTCAAGTTTGCTGATGTCAAGGCTAATGTGTGAAGAATAGTGTGTATGTTTGTGTGTGTGTGTGTGTGTGCGTGTGTGTGTGTGTGTGATGGAGGAAGAGACTAACACAAAAGCAAAGCAAAGGACCTATAATTAATAATATGTTCAAACTCTAATCAAGATAATAAATGAAAGAAGTTTATATTATAGCTAAGATACAATTTATCTAGAATGTCGGGTCATTGTTTTTTTCATGTAAATTTTTGGAAGCTGTCAGTGAGAAGCCATGATCAAACTGTGATCAGTAATTAGGTAACCCCAGTGCAACAGTAGCAGAGAGTATGGTCTAGCAGTTTTATCTTGTTTCTATAACCAAATCTCTGCTTCACTGGGATTGAGACTGTTAGAATCTGCTAGTAGGCTCTTTTCGGTCTTTTCCAAGTTATTCTTTCTTCTGAGAGGGAAAAAAGACTATTGTATAAAATCCTTTATGTCATTACCATGTACTCACGTAAGTATCGCTTCAACTATTGTGTTAGTTTCCTCCAAAATGATACCCAAGATTTTAATGCATCCCTTATTAATTATAAAGACATTGAACCTGTTAGATTATTTGCTTGTCAGTTTAGTAAACATAAATATAACATGGAAATTAGACATCAGTATTTGGCCTTAACAGTCATGAAATCTGTCCCAGTTAAATCTGAGCAGGGCTTGATTAAGTGTAAGTGAGGCTCATTAGAACCAAGAAGGACAATTATTATTAGCTTCCAAGAAACTGACTTGGTTATTTCCAGGGAGTTTCCTGGTCTGGCTTTTAGACAGGATTTGATCTTCTGCTTATAGATGAAAGCTTGTTAGTCACTGAAAAGGAAGAACTGAGGAAGGAGCATGGAAAGATGGACGGGCTTATGGGATGTGGAAAGGGCAGGAGTTGGAGTGCAGGCAGCTGCTTCCTGTCCAAGAAAACAAAAAAACCTTCATAATTTGCCTCACTTCCTTTTTCTTCATCCCCTTGCTTCTTGTCGTATGACATTGTTGGTTAAAAACACAGAAATGCAACCTAAATTTAAATCTTCTATATATAATGGGGTGTAAACTTAGAAAGTGAATTCTTCTCTCCCTGCCATGAGAACTTTATGTTTAAAATGCAGACATCATAGCACCTACCTTATAGATTTTTTATGAAGGTTAAGGCGAAACGTAAGCATTCTGTAAATATCAACTCTTCCTTTTTTTGTCCTTCTGCTTTGTTTCACTTTGTTCAGCTGTTATTGTTTCCCTATCAATTCCTGCTCTCTAGTTTTACTCATTGCAGTTTTCTTCCACTCCTTTCTCTGTTGTTCCTCCTCCTCCTACTTCTCCTCCTGTGATCTTCCTAATCCCATTTATTTTTAATTCCAGTCAAGTTTCCACTTTTCTATTTCCCTTTCCTTCTGCTTCTCTTCATGTCTTCTTCTCTGGCCTTCTTGCCTCTCTTTAATTCTCATCTTTCCTGCTCTTTTCCTTCTCCCTCATGTGCTCTCTCCTCTCTACTCGCACAGTAACTTCTCATTCACCATGGCAGTACTAACTTTATCTTTCAAAGAACTTGAAAGTGTTATTTGTCTGTCTTTTTCATTATCTTGTTAATTTCCCTTCTTAAAACAAATGATGTGAGCTGGGTGTGGTGGCTCATTCCTGTAATCCTAGGACTTTGGGAGGCTAAGGTGGGTAGATCATGAGGTCATGAGTTCAAGACCAGCCTGGCCAATATGGTGAAACCCTGTCTCTACTATAAATACAAAAATGAGCTAGGCGTGGTGTTGCATGCCTATAGTCTCAGCTATTCAGGAGGCTGAGGCAGAAGAATCTCTTGAACCTGGGAGGTAGAGGTTGCAGTGAGTGGAGATTGTGCCACTACACTGCAGCCTGGGCAACAGGGCAAGACTCCATCTCAAAAATAAATAAATAAAAATTAAAAAAAAAACAGATAATGTCTTTCTTTGCCTGTGATAAGGAAAAACAGAAGATATGCCGTCTAATGATTTTACAGAGCTAATCATCTAAGGAAATGTTTCTCCTGAGCCTAGTCAGTAGCTTCACAGGGCATTGATACTTACATCATTGCCTGGAATCACCATTATCTACCTACCAAGAAAAAATGGACTCCATCAAACCATGGTTTCCGCTTTTTCACAGAATGACTTTCCTGTTTATCTTCATAAGAAGAAGACTGAGAGAGAAACCTTAAACTACACCTCATTTTATTCTGTTTATTTCTACTTTGATATCTTTCTTCCATTATCTTTTTCTTTCCTTTCATTTTAGAGAAAGTTTCCTTCACCCTTATTTCCAAGCTTTGTCTTGCCATATTTTTATATTCTCCTCATCCATTACTCTCTTGTCAGTTATTCCTTTTCTTTTCATAATCCTCAAAAATCTCCCCTCTAGGATTCTACCTTCAATTTTGAAATATACCAACCTCATTTAAAGGTCACTTGGTTTTATTGTCTTTATCAATCATCAGTTATCCTTTCCTGAATATTCATACATTGTTCATACATGAATGGCCTCTACATGCTACTTCCACCTCTTGTCAGCATATTCTAACACTTTGCAGTCTTGCTTCTTCCATTTGTCCACCGAATCACCAAGTCCATTGATGTTTTCTTAGGCCAGATCCTCCTGGGCTTTACATAATTTGATCATTTTTTTCTAGATTTTAGTTCTTAAAAGAATATTTTACATTCAAGAAGTTTAAGGAACACAAAATGGAAGCTAAAATTGTTCTGCATTATGTCATTATGTTTATTTTGTAATATGGAAATCGGTAAAAGTTCTCTTCTCTTTATTTTTCAAACAAACCTCCCTGAAATAATCTTCTACTAACATTTTAATGTTAATTCCAATAACTATAGTAATTTAGGTTTTTTGGTTTCTAGTAATTCAGTTTTTTAAGAAAGTTGGAATAAACATCTTTTAAAATATTTATTTGTGTCTTTATATTTATCATGTGTACAAATATATGTGCTAATATTTTAACTCTAATATATAATTTATAATATACACATTACATTACATATATATAATATTGCATATATATAATTTATAATGTAATGTATACTTTATTTCCTTTTGCTGATTATATTTTCAGGCTTATCTTTTATTTCTTTAGACATATAAATCATACCTATAATCTATGTCTAACAATTTATGTTTAAATTATGAGTCTATCAGTTGATTTTTATTTTAGCTGTTTTTTGTTTATGTTGCTTAGTTTCTTGTGTTTTGTAAATTTTCCAAACTCTGAGTTTTCATTTTTCTTGAAAATTTATGTGTAGATACATTGAGACTTGATTTATAGTTTCTCCAGAAAAATAAAATTGTGTCAGAGACTGGGGAAAACTATCAAATAAAGGTCACTTTATTTCAATATTTTTGACAAATAGTGTTTATGGAAATATAAGTTACCTATAGAAAAGTGTGTTAAGTCCAAAATTGACCTTATAAATTATTAAAAGCTAAACACAATATTCATTCAAGTAAAATAATGGGATTTCATCAGGAGCGTCCTGATGCCCATTTCTTCACTTCTTCCCATAAGTTGCTATCACCTTGATATCCAGTCTGCCTATGTGTGAACTTATCTCTACAACTTTTTATTTATTTATTTTTTAACGTTTCCACCTAGAGAAAAGTTGGAATAATAGTAACTTGAATACTCAGCCTTTGTTTCCTAGATCACTGATGTGTCAGCATTTTGCACATCCCGGGCTTTGTCTTCTGCAAGTTATCAAAATCCACTCTGCAGGGTCTAGCAGAAACTTTAAGGGTGAAAGAGTCTTTGACACTAGGTTACATCTCAGTGTTTTGGGTTGTACTTCATTTTGAAGCTCTGTGTTTTTCATATGTTGATGTCAGTTCAGCATTGCATTTAAAATGGTTTTTTAAATATATATTTTATACTGCATTACTGTTTAATTGGAGGGAAGTACAGGATAGCTAATGTACCATATTGTTGCAGCAGAAGTTTGCTAGATTTTAGATATAATTGTATAGGCGCTGGTTTAGAGAACTGAGAGAAAAAAATGTATGAATGGAAATCATAATGGATGTCAATACTTCTGAAATTTAAAAAGATGAACCACTTTGAGTTCTTATTTATTATAAAGAGTGCTCATGGACCAGGCTGGGGAGAATAAATAACCCTTATATTTATGGTGTGCCTATCTAATGTGCTGTCCAAATGAGGCCGTGTTGAAAGTGAAGCAACGCTGGTAATAATTACTCTCATGAGAAAAAGAAAGGCCTAACTTGTTCCTGTCTGGGGCAAATTGGGATATGCAGTTGCCCGAATTACAGCTTACTATACTTTTTAAGAAATTAAAAACAGATATGTGTAAGTGTGTAAACCTTTTCTTTTTTTTTGAGATGGAATCTTACTGTGTCTCCCAGGCTGGAGTGCAGTGGTGCAATCTTGGCTCACTGCGACCTCTGCCTCCTGGGTTCAAGTGATTCTCCTGCCTCGGCCTCCCGAGTAGCTGGGACTAGGCACATGCCCCCAGGCCTGGCTATTTTTTTTTGTTGTATTTTTAGTAGAAACGGGGTATCACCGTGTCAGCCAGGATGGTCTCAATCTTCTAACCTCATGATCTGCCCGCTTCAGCCTTCCAAAGTGCTGGGATTACAGGCGTGAGTCACTGCATCCAGTCTGTGAGCCTCTTCTTAAAGTCAGAGTCTTTATTGAAGGTATATGCTAAGTGTGCAGATGCCAGCATTCACAGAGTTTCATGGGAACACTAGTGTAAGTATGGTGGGATTAAAAGTCTTGTTTTTGTCTACATACAGTTTAGAAAAATCCATGTCTTATGAAAGCAGATTAAAAGATAGAAGTAGTTTCTCTATTAAAGTCATTCAAATGTAGATTTGAACAATTGCTTTAAGGGTTGTTTGGTGGAAATTAAAATATTAATCAAGTTCTTGAGTTACCTGAAAGGCCACTTTCAACTTGGAGATTTTGTAATTCTATTTGCTGTCTGTGCATTCTTATGGTTAGGAAAAAGAGCCATATCTGTTTTTGGAAACGTGGAACATTATGAAAGAGGAAGACATGGAAAATTATCAAGAAACACTTATTAACAATGTAGAAGCTTGTCATTCTTTCATTATTTCTCTTTCAGAGTGTCAGCGAATCATATTTATTCTGGTTTACACTGTTAATTGATATGAAAAGTAATTAATGATTTATCTGTGGTTTACTTAGAGTAACAGGAAAAATATCAAATATTGGCCTTTGCTACCTTCCCTATGTGTTCTTATGCTTGGTGTGGAATCCTTTATTTAATAGAAAGATTGTGGCAATTGTAAACACAGAAGTATCTGATTTTGCACTGCAGCTGTCCCAGTTACTTTACCAGGGGCTCAGCTTAAGGGGCTCCAGGTCCCATTTTCTGGGCAATGGAAAAGTCCATTCTCATTCAGCTAGGGTGTACCTAGCTTCCTTAAGAGCAACTGTGATGTGTTCAAGGTCAAAAAGCCTTGTTTCATCATCCAAATCAGCAGTTTTATCATAACACAACCTTGAGAGACTTACTTTGAAGGTCTTTCAGCACTTTATGAAAACTCTCTTACAAAATCTCTGTTATATTTTAAGTGTTATTATCTTTTTATTTTTTGGCCACTCATGTTACCAAAGTTTAGAAAGTAACTTTTTAAAGCTCCATGACTTCGGCTGAAAGAAGAGACAAGTTTAATTAAGAAACTTGTTCATCTTCAACTATGGCTCATAGTTTCTTGATTTATTTTTAAAAGAAACAGCGATGTTTTTCTCTCTTCCTGTGTAGTATATCCTTAAAGAAAAATTTCTGTTGGCAAAAGGGCCAAAGTTTTGAAAAAATAAGATAAGGAAGGATGAAGTGTCTGACTGCATATCTTTTGAAAGTTTTGGATTATGGAATTTTCCTGGTAAAAATCTCTTTTCCCTCATACCTGCCTACATGCACAATTGGATGACACTTAAAATATTCAGTCTCTAGAGACTGGTAATAGCAAAAGTTAGATAGCAATAAATTAAATGTATCCCTGTCCCTTCCTGCTTATGAAGAATCAACTCCTCTGTCTTCTACTTTCAATACTTTATTATTTCCTATGATAAAATGAATAAGCACAATGCAGATAATTAGATGAATAAGTATATATTCATTGACTCAGAACATTGAATAGTTTTTGTTTTCTAAATCACTTCTTGGATTTACCAATTTTATGAAAGTTCTTTGAGTGATTATTATTGACCTTTTTATTCCAAGCATCTAATAAATTATGCTTTGTGTGTTGTGCCTTGTATCAGTGAGAATCTATTGCTTATATAGAACAGAAGCACCCTCAGGAATCTCAGAGTTAATGGTTTATTATAAGGATGCAAATGCTAAAGCTGTAATGAAGATAAGTCAGGCCTTTTGAGATCCAAAGAATAAGGCGTTGTGAGAGAGCAGGAATCATAGTATCAAAAATGTGAAATTGAAGTTGAGTAGACATGTTGGCATCGAGAGGTGTAAATCTTTACACTAACACTCTGTTGTTAATAAGCTCCAGCTACTCTTCTCATCTCTGTTGTCCCAGACACCATGGAGCATGTAGCTCATTTTCCCTAAGAAAAGGATGCCTTATCGTCTCTCCCAAATAGCTTGCCTTGTAAGTTATAGCTTATGTGTATTCATGACTTCAGTGGCTTCAGGACTCATCAAAGTTCCTGTCTCAAGGCCTTGCCCTGTGTACCTGAATAACTTCAGCTCCCAGTGCTTATAACCTTCCACTTCAAAGTCAGATCTGAAAGAGAGAATGCATCTGATCTGGCCTCTTAGCACTGCACTTTAGTATAAGGTGGGCTAAACCACCTCAGAGGCTTCATGCAATCAGCTCTCATTGTGGAGGATAGGAATAAGATCATAAATTACACAGTTGAGTTGCTTAAAACTTCTTTTTTTACAAAGTTGTGATACGTAGCTGTTTCTCTTGGAAAGAGCTTGTTTCTGCAGTATTGTGATGATGATTCCAGCCTCTTCTCAACTTAATTCAGGGAGACCCCTACCATCCCGTACACTTTGTTGAAACTACTCTTGTCAAGGTTGTCCATGATCTCCATTTTGCTGGATAAAATTATCATGTTTTGGTCAGGTGCAGTGACTCACAACTGTAATCCCAGCACTTTGGGAGGCCGAGGCCGGAGGATCATGAGGTCAGGTGTTCCAGACCAGCCTGGCCATCATGGTGAAAACCTGTCTCTACTAAAATACTAAAAATAAGTCAGGCGTGATGGTACATGCCTGTAATCTCAGCAACTTAGGAGGCTGAGGCAGGAGAATCACTTGAATCCAGGAGGCAGAGGTTGCAGTGACCTGAGAGTGCACCATTGCACTCCAGCCTGGGCGACAGGGTGAGACTCCATCTCAAAAAAAAAAACCGAAATATCATGTTTCATCATTCCTTATCTTATTTGTTCTTTCTGTAACCGATTAGTTGACCATTTTATTCTTGTTGAATTTTTTTCTCCTTTTCAGAACTCTGCACTTTCCTGGTTTCCCTCCTATCTACTAAGTAGTTTAGCTCAGTCCCCCTGCTAGCTTCTCCTCCTCTGCTGACCCTTGAATTCTAGGATCCTAGGCTTAGTCTTAAATTTTATACTCTTTCTGACCTATATTCTTTCTCGAAGAAAGTCTTTTCTAATTCTCTAAATATCACCTATATTTAAAGACTCACAGGTGTATATCTCTAGTTCTAAATCTTGCCTCAGTGACAAACTCCTACTTGACATAGCCACTTAAATTCCCGCAGGCCAGCTCACATTAATTATGATCAAAACTGTATTCTTGATACTACAACCAAACCTGTTCCTACTTGATTCTCTCTTCCACCCAGATGCTCAAGCTCAAAACAAGCAAAGAAACACACACACACACACACACACACACACACACTTAAAAACGCAAAAAAAAAGATCTTCTAAAAATTATTCTCATCTCCCACATGAAAGCAATCAACAAGTACTATCAGCTGTGCCTCCAAAATATTTGTTTTTCTTTCACCCTGAGTCCCTTAGCCCAAGCAACTATAATTATCCACCTTGCTTTCTGCAATGTATTTTTTTAACTAATCACTCCTTTTTTCACATAATGTATGCTCTGCTGCCAGAGTAATAATTTTAAAATGTGATTAAAACCATGTCACTCCCTGAATAAAAATCCTCCAGTGGCTTCTACCTGCACTTAGTGAGAAAAGTACAAAAACTCCAGCATATTCTAAAAGGCCCTAAATTATCTGCCTTCTGCCTGTATGTCTTGCACCTCATATCTATCCTACCGTGCTTTTCCTTCCTTCACTTTCCTTTTCTGCTTTTCAGTTGTAGCAAGCTTATTCTTGATCCAAAGCCTCTTTAACTTTCCAATTATTAGATAACCCATCATGTCTTCAAACACTTGGCTCCTTTTCCCAATCAGGTTTATCTCAAGTGTTACCTCCTGTGAGAATTTCTCAGCACATCCAAATAAAATTAGTCACCCTAGTTACTATTACTTATTTTCAGTTTTATTGACTTCCTATTATTTAATGTATTTTTGTTAATTTATTGTTTACTTATTTATTGCTGTCTTTCCTACTGCAATGTAGGCTTCACAATAGAAAAAGGCTAATCTTTCATTATCATTTTATTCTCCATTGTCTAGAGCACTGCTTAGTATATGATAATTTAATGAATATTAGTTGAGTGAATAATAAATTATTTGCTACATATTGAAAACACAGTGAACATTTGAGCATCAGTTAATAGGTGCTATACAACTCTATTTAATTATCAACTATTTGAGTGTAAACTGTGCTTTACCTGCTAAACATATGTTATCTCATTAATTAATCATGATTCATCTATTCAATACATATTTATTAATTACCTAAATAAAGGTCTACCAAGAGGAAAAACTATCATCTCTATTCATAAGTGGCTTGTTGTCTAATGAAGACACAGGTAGGCCAGCAATTAAACATAATATTGCAATTGCCATGATGGAATAAGCTAAAACCTGGCAAAAACATGAATACATGATGGCATAGACTCATACAGTTGTTTATCTGTGGTCAGTAGCAAAGATACCAAATAGACATTTTACTTCTAATTAGCAGCCATAGAAATTAGTAGGCAACCTGTCTTGGAAAGGACATTCCTTTTAGGTAGAGAAGGCAACTGAAAGTGTTTTAACTCTAAGACTATAAAGTGCAGTTAGGGAATTATAAGTAGTTCAGTACATTTTGGAATATTACAAGAGGAAAGAGTATAAGTAGATAATTCTGGAAGAATAGGCAGAAACCAATTTATAAAAGGTTGGAGAATGTCACCTAAGGAGTTGAAATATTCCCAGATAGGTATTTTTATAACTCATTATTTCCCAAGCCTTTTTTAAAAAACAATTCTAACCATTGTTTTTTTGAATCTGGAAAATTTTCTTAAAATTATTTTTGTAATACAGCTTAAGAAAAAAAAAGTAAGCAGCTATTAGTTTATTTTGAAGAATTCCATTACAGCTTTTGATATTTTGATGACAATATTGTTGAAATTAGCTCTTTAAATTTGTAAGAAATAGCTTTGAATCAAAAGCTATACAAGTTTCTATATGGTTAACATCCCAGTTCTTTAATGTTTAGTAATATCTGTGAACCAGTGCTGTGGATTCCTTAAACAGACACTATAGGGTATGATTAGTAACCTAATTTTTTGGGACAGCTAGTTAATACATTTTGGAATAATAAGTATGATTGTTTTGTTTATACTATTTATTACAACAGATATTTACTGAGTTTATGTTATTTATAGAAACACTTAGATGTTTCAGTAAATAATATATTTCTTAGGAATAAACGAGGCACTTTGGTAGATGTCTTAATATTATGTTTAATAACTTTATTGAAACTAGAAAACCATAGAATGTGAAGAGAAAACGAAATATTTTGTTTATTAGGGAAATTTTTTTTCTAGTTTCCCATTCTTAAGGGAACACTTCTTTTTGGGAAATTAAAGCAAAAGTGAAATTTTGTAAAAAGTAAAAATTTTTTACACTTCTGGCA
The DNA here is from genome assembly GCA_004027715.1 of Plecturocebus donacophilus. Classification (NCBI taxonomy): domain Eukaryota; kingdom Metazoa; phylum Chordata; class Mammalia; order Primates; family Pitheciidae; genus Plecturocebus; species Plecturocebus donacophilus. Next base: position 44,637 of record PVKP010005188.1, on the reverse strand, counting down.
ACATTTTAGAAAATGCTACAATAAATATATAGGTAATAAATATACTATATATATTAAGTAGAATTTAAGATTAGGAATACCTACACTCATTATTACTTATGGTTATTAATGGCTCACATATTTCAGCTGTTAGAATCAAGGCAAGAATTTCATATTGAGGAAATTTTGTTGCTGTTGTTGAGACACAGTCTCACTCTGTCGTTCAAGCTAGAGTGCAGTGGTGCAATCTCAGCTCACTGCAACCTCTGCCTCCCAGGTTCAAGCGATTCTCCTGCCTCAGCCTCCTGAGTAGCTGGCATTACAGGCACAAGCCACCACTCACAGCTAATTTTTGTGTTTTTAGTAGTGATAGGGTTTCACCATGTTGGTCAGGCTTGTCTTGAACTCCTGACTTTGTGATCCACCTGGCTTGGCCTCCCAAAGTGCTGGGATTACAGGCATGAGCCACTGAGACTAGCAGGAAAATGATTTTTTTTTAAATTGTGAAGGAAAAGGAAAAAATTATCATAGAGGATCAAGAGACAAATTTAAAAATTTGACTTAGGAATAGTTCTTGGTCTTTGTTGATCATCTTGAGAAGGGTTTACTCTTATCAGTCTTCACAGGGCCACAAAAGTAAATGTTTCCTTTGTATTAAAAAATAAGCTACCAAATTTGTTTATTCTGTGCTGCGCTCCAAAGTGACTGAGATAGGAGATGACACTTGGCTGGCCTGTAGAGCTTGAGAGGGCAGCACTGTGAGTGGCTGGGCAGCCAGGAGACAACAGATGCCTGAAGCAGTCGGCTGAAGCCGCAGAACTACAGTGAGGGCAAAGGTGATGCTGCCTTTTCCGACTTTTCTTTCTTTTTTATTTTTTCGGAGACAAGGTCTTGCTCTGTCAACCAGGCTGTAGTGCAGTGATGTGATCTTGGCTCACTGCAACCTCTGCCTCCTGGGTTCAAGTGATTCTCCTGCTGTAACGTCCTGAGTAGCTGAGATTATAGGCATGTACCACCACATTTGGCTAATTTTTGTATTTTTAGTAGAGACGGGGTTTCACCATGTTGGTCAGGCTGGTCTCGAACTCCTGACCTCGTGATTCATCTGCCTCCACCTCTTGAAGTGCTGGGATTACAGGCATTAGCCACCATGCACGGTGTCTGCTATTTCTTAATGGAGAAAGCAGGGAGATAACTTTATTTAATTCAAAAGCTCCCAGCACTTTGGGAAGCAGAGGTGGGTAGATCACCTGAAATTTTCTTAAACTGAACATCTTTTTCATTGCCCTGACAAAGGGTAACATTTTATTTTCAGTCCTTTAGTGCTTTTTAATAATTCACCATACATATTTTACTTATATCACATTGACTGTGGGACTTAGCACCATTTACATTTGCAGTCATGTGAATATAATTATCTGTATTCCCTATTGGAGTAATGGTGGAAATTGGGTCATTATACAATTTAAGAGACACTTCCCCAGCCACCCATTATGTTCTTAGGAAGTCAGGAACAGAAATTAAGATTATTAATTTCACACATCATGTTTTATCCATTAAATTTGTATATTGGATTCGACACTTTATAGTTTGTATGAGCACTTACATGTGACTCCAGAGAGCAACAGAAATATTACTAAGAGTTCTTCAAATAATTTTGATAATCAAAATCATGTGTAATGGTAGTGCCAGGCCTCTGGTGGTCGTTCAGATATGTTAAGCATGAAAATCAGTGAAGGAAAACAGCCTCAAGATGCAAAGAAATAGGGACATTGGTCATTTCAAATAGAGCCTACTGAATTTATACAGATCAGCAGAACAGCCCAGATAGATCTATTTTTTCACACCGTCTCTCTCAATAAATAGCCTTTCCTATCCTGAAATAGATACTTTATTTTAATAATAATCCATTCTATCACAATGGTTATGTTACTCTTTACAATAATCACTATATTGGCATGAAACAACATGAAAATTGTAGTTAAGGGGTATACATGCCTGCATTAAATCCTAATTTTGTCACCATCACATACAGCCCTGAATCAAAACCAAGCCTCTAAAAATCTTCCCCAGTTGGTTCCCTTTGATGTCTGACTTATCATATAGTCATACAGCTGTAACACTCTTCTCTTGGTAACAAGGATAATTCTTTACATATCTTTAGAAAGTTAATATCGTTATTTTGAAGATGTAGAACATAAAGTTGGGACTGGGACAAAATCAAAGGAGAACAGATGTTTCAGAAGATACTGTTTATTTTTCTTAAGAGTTTAATCTTACTAAATTAGTTAACAAAACAAAGCCAGGATAGAAACAGGCTGTCTGTAGGATTTAGCTGCAATGGAGCTCTGTTTGTAGTTTGTGGCAACTGCCATAACAGGAGAGCAGAGTAGCAGGCTAAGCCAGATGCCCTTCAGCGTCTGAATCAATTCATCAAAGTGCAGCAGGGAAGCAAGAGTCAAAGCAGCCAGTTCAGGGAATAAATCTATGAATACTCTAAGATCAATGTCCATTTTGTAAATGTAGAGGCACAGAAGCTTTTGTCTTTTCCTATTTTTTTTTTCCTTTTTTTGAGGCAAAGTCTTGTTTTGTCGCCAGACTGGAGTTTAGTGGCACAATCTCGGTTCACTGCAACCTCTGCCTCCTGGGTTCAAGTGATTCTCCTGTCTTAGCCTCCTGAGTAGGTGGTATTACAGGCAGGAACGACCATGCCTAGCTAATTTTTGTATTTTTATTAGAGACAGGGTTTTGCCATGTTGGTCAGGCTGGTCTCGAACTCCTCACTTCAGGTGATCCACCTGCATTGGCCTCCCAAAGTGCTGGGATTATAGGCTTGAGCCACTCCGCGCTGTCAGAAGCTGCTATGTTAAATCATTTTCATATGAATATATGAAATCTAAGTTAAGCAGGAGTCTTTGAAAGAAAATTAATGTGGTAGAATGATTTCCCATAGATATTGTGTTGGAAGAACTTTCTATAATCCTGAATATCTGATAAATGTTAACTCTTCTCTAGGTACCAGGTAATAACTTGTGAAAGTTACTATAGTTCTGGTTTACAAACATTTAAATAAAGTCTTTGAGGCTCTAATAAAACAAACAAAGAGAATAATTTATGGGAAAGAAACAAACCAATATATGACTTTATTAAGTTAGCTCTATTTTGTAGGCTGCAGCATATTTTGCTAAATATATAAATATTGAGTTTATAGCAATTTTTATCAATACAGACATTTTGCTATAAATATTGACTTGTTATAAATAAATTTTGCTTCTGGAATCTTAGACATTTGCATCAAACACACAGGGTCAATCTGTATTCTCTTGCCCGGGTGAGCTTTCTTTGTGGTATTACGGTATCTCATTTTGCTAATTTTATTCAGTGCTAAAACTTGGGGTGGTAATAGTGGAGTAGATCACCTCAATATCCTGTACTAAGAAAGAAGACTACCTACCATCCTTATAGAACAAAATTAATAATCTTAAAACTGTGAACTTTGATAAAAATAGATCTAGGGAATACTTAGGGGTAAGGGGAAATGAATGAATTAGAATTTGTATCACAGTTTTGCCACAGTTAACTTCTGATTGCCTCCAAGAGGTGAACCTCTTCCTTCTCTATCCCTTGGCCATGTGTGGACTAAAACTCCTACCCTTAGACTTTCTTATGGCTGCTGAGAAAGACTAGAAGTTCCAATAAAACATTGTTAAATTCCTAGGAAGATAAAAGAAAATTGAACTTGAAGAATTTGAGAAAAGATGAGACATTTCATTTTACAGAGTAGAGATTTATGACTTTACTAAGTCAGTTATTTTCAGATAACTGCCTAAGTTTGTTCATACCTTGACTGGAAACTGTACTCTTATTATTAACTGTCTTCTCCTGAAAGTCAGCATATTTTTACTCAAAATATGGGAATAACATCTCAGTCATCTAAACAGTTTTCCTTAAGGCCTAGAGTAGCTTACCTGGCTGCCTATCAAAAAAAAATTATTCTCAGTTTCTATTCAAATTTCCCTCAGGCACATCTAATTGATAACAATTTCGTAATAGGATTGGAAATACATTGGTTAAACCAAACACACACACACACCCCATAAATTTACCAATTCAAGACTTAGAGTCCAATAAGAGGGGGTAAAAAGTAATTGGGCTTTCTTGTATGTGTGTTATTGAAGCAGAAGCATAATACAGTGGAAGACAGGAGGGAGATCACTACATCTAATATAGATCCACTGTCCTTCTAATATTGATAATTTGTGTTTTTGCTCTTGTTCTTAGCTAGTATGCCCAGAGGTTTATCAGTTTTATTGATCTTTACAGAAACCCAAATTCTAGGCTTCATTGGTTTTCTCTATTGTTTTTCTCCATTTTATTTCACTAATTTTAGCTTTTATTTCTTCTACTTGCTTTGAGTTTAATTTGCTATTCTTCATTTAATTCTTAAGGTGTCTGCTTAGTCCCTTTATTTAAAACTTTTTAAAAAATCTAACATAGTATAATCATTTATTATTTCTTACCTAACAGTATAATCATTTATCCTGCTTTTTTTCTAAGTGTTTTTTTCTAAGTGTTTTTAAACCCTTTTTTTCTAAGTGTTTCTGTAGTTGCATCCCACAAATTATGACATATTGGGTTATCATCATCATTTAGTGTAAAATATTTTCTAATTTCTCTTATGATTGATTTCTTAACTCATGGGTTATCTAGAAGACTGTTGCTTCATTTTCAAATACTTAGCTATTTTCTAGTTGCATATTTGTTATTGTTATTGCTTTCGAATTTATTTTTGCCCTTATTTCAAAGACAGTGTTTTCACTTATTTTAGAATTTCAGACAGCAGGTTTTTTGTGGGTTTGTTATTGTTGTGGTTTTTTAGTTTTTGTTTCTTATTTTTAGTCTAAAAATTATTGTTCTAGCCTCACAGTTATTATTATTGCTCTTCATTTACATGTCTGTATTTAGGTTCTGGTTATCTCTGTATTTTTTCTCTATTTTTGACTATGCATATATATTGTGATCTGTTAATGTTTTATATGTTCTACTTTGATTTCTGCTTAGTTTTTTTCCTATTTTTATTCCTTTTTGGAAAATTAAATTTGGAAAATTTTGCCTAATATTTCTTCAAATAGTTTTGCTGCTCCAACATTTCTATTTTCTCTCTTTTTGACTCCGATTACAATTGTGTTAGAGAGTATGATATTGTCCAACATTAAGGTTTTTTTTCTATTTTATTTCTCTGTATTTGTTTGGATTATTTATTTTGATCTGCAACCATGTTCTCTGACTACTGCTTTTGTTATCTCAAATTTGCTTTAGTGAATTTTATATTTTAAAATATACTTTAGTTCTATAATTTCCATCTAAGTCTTTTTTTAGTTTTAATTTCTATACTAAGATTTCCCTGTATATCCTTTGTGACCATATTTATTCATGTTTTTGAACATTTAAAAAATAGCTGCTGTATACTCTTTGTTTACTTATTATAACACCTGATTTATATCAGTATATGTTCCTATTGACTGACTTTTAACTTTGAACATGCTTCACAGTCTCCTCTTTCTTCATATTTTGTGTTTTTATTGAATTATTGACATTTTGGATAATGTCTTCTAGATCCTCTGGATTCTTATTCCTTCTGCAGAGTGTTTTGTTGTTTTTGGAAGCCAATTATGTTACTGGCTGATCACTGTGAATCTGTTTTGTTTTTATACCTTCTTAAAACAGATACATTTCAATATTGCTACAAATGCAAAGAAAAACAGATATCCCGGCTACATGGCCTTTTCTTGAAAGGTATGACTCTTTTGGAATTTTAGTGGAAAGCCTCAGCTATTTTAGACCCTTTAAGTTAGTGTGATTCAAAATCTTAATTCTGCCTTCTCTGCAGGGTTCAGCATCTGAGATAACTGCTCACTTTTTTAGTCTTCTTATAGACTACTTTCTATTGGGTTCCTTGGAGTCTTCTCTATAGGTGCATTTCAAGGATCAGGTAACGGTAAGAGCGGCATTTAAATACACATTTGAGATGGAGGCAACCCCTGAATCTTCTTCCTTTATTTTATTTTTTTGAGACGGGCTCACTCTATCCCAGGCTGGAGTGCAGCAGCACTATCATAGCACTGCAGCCTCCATCTCCAGAGTACTTGGCTGTACAGTGTAAACTACCATGCCTGACTGAGGAGGAAAAATAAAACTGAAAATAGAAACTAATTCAGAATAGATAATAAGCTTTAAGACTAGGCCACAAAAATAATTACAAAAAAAAAAAAAAAAAAGAGGAGCAAGTAAACCAGCCCTTCCAGCATAAATTTGCCTACAGTTAGCTAAAGTAGACCCAGCATAGGCTCCTCCTCCCAAGATGAGGCACTCAAGAATATCTTTGTACCTGCAGCCCACAAACCTACTTCTGTAAAAACCTAAAGTACAATTGAAAAAAAAATAAAAGAAGAAACCTGTGTTCTTCCCCAGCCGCCAGTCGCGGGAATGAGATACCACATGGAGAGTGTATATATTCCCAAGGTTGTAAAACTTGTCACAAGTCAATGACTGTTTAAAACCATTTTTTCCCTGCCTTATCTTCCTCAGCCAAAATTTATGTAAGCAAGGTATTTTCCTTTATGCAGGCTCATGGCCATTACAGGCAGTAAGGCCACTGTCAGCTGGAGCTTGAATAAAGAGATTCTCTTGTATCTCTTGGTCTCTCTGTTCTTCTCGGCTCGAATTCTCTCTAACAGACTAATTTGTTTTTACTTTTTTGTAGAGACGAAGTCTCGCTATATTGCCCAGGCTGAGGTTGAACTCCTGGCCTCAAGTGATCATCCTACTGCAGCCTCTCAAAGTGCTGGGTTTACAGGCATGAGCCACTGTCCCCAGCCCCTTTATTTTATTTTTAGTCTCAATTGCCGTTGTTCTGGCAGCCCCAAATTTCTTCCATGATGTTCAAGCTGGTAAAATTTTGTATTTTTGCTTTAATTCTCCATGTTCCATGTGGAAAGACCTTGGTTAAAGTTGAATGTCGAATTCCCTCCAGTTTCTGCCTATTTTGTTTCTTTTTAAAAGTGCTTTTAAGGCATAAGACATTCCCTTCCTTCCCCCAAGGTTTTAATAATTAGTATTATTGGTGGGAATCTTATTCTGATTTAAACTATTTCACAATTACGGGAGCCAAAAGACACCTGAGCAATACACTTTTGTATTGGAGGCTCTTCAGGATGACACAGTACATCCCAGTAGCCCGTGTTTTAATCAAAGGCTTAACCTTTTCTTCTCATTTGTTTACATCCTCTTAGTCAATGGTAGGCCTTTTCCATCTCCAGCCTGCTCCAGGAACAGGTATCTGATTCTGATATGGAAATTATACACTGTCTGCTTGGTTATGAAGAGCTTATTTTGTTTAATATGTAGCTCATTAAACCTTTCTTGCATTCCCCACTCATGACAGCCCCAAAGAGAAGCCTGATTTACGTTTCATACATTTTTTCTTGTAATTAATACAGAAGTGAAATTATTTTACATTAGTCTACACCCTAACTAGAAGGGGAGAGGATCTACCTTCATTTTAAAAAAAAATATTTTCACTGGATGTGGAAATACAGGTTGGCAGTAATTTTCATTTAGCATTGTTGTCAGGTTACCATACATTTAATGAAAAGTCAGTAGTCTTGCTCATTGTCATTTCTTGGCAGGAGATACATCATTTTATTCTTTTCTTCTTCTTGCTGTTTTTCAGAATGGTTTCTTTCTGATTTTCAGAGGTTTTACCATAGTGCTTGCGTGTGGTTTTCTCTATTTGTATTATATTTGGGTTTTGTAACACCATTTGAATTCATGGCCCAATATCTTCAATGGCTATGAAAATTCTTTACCCTTATCTCATTATATACTGCTCTGACACAGTCTCATTTATAAAAATTACACACTTATTACATTTTTCCCATGATGGTCCTATATCTCTCACACTCTTTTCTGTGTTTTCCATCCCCTTTTTCTCTTTATGCTACATTCAAAATATTTTTAATTGATATTTTATCCAGGTGAATAAAGTGTGGTTTTTTTTTTGGTCCAATATCTAATAATTTCTTAAAGAAAATTTAGAGGTTCAGAAACTATTTTATTGGTGCTCAAATACTTTTTTGTGACTATATGATTCTACAAAGTACACAAGCACAAATGATTTTTGTAATCTTTATTCCTTTCACTAAGTCAATATTTTATACATCTTTTCTCCTGTTATCTGTTTTGATCTTTATGTTTTACGCTTCTATCACTTTATTAAATATCCTAATTTTAGTTACTTATTTTATTAAAATAGTCCAGTTATTATTAATTATTCAGGCCATCATTCTACCCTTCCAATCTACTCTATAAAAGCTATCAGATTGATTTTCAAAATAGATGTCACTTACCTGCTCAAAATATTTTAAATTTTTTCCACTCACTCAATCCATATTTTTAAAATATTTTTTCCTCTCGTGAATCTTGTTAAAAAAACCAGCTTATGGGTAAGGGAAATATATGAAACACATAAAACAAATTTGCTGTGTTGAGGTTGGGATACCAGCAGTTCTTTTCTCCTTCAGGGATCTTTAGGGCACAAGTTGAAATCACCTGACCTCAGTGATAGAGGACAAATTTCTTGGCATGATTTTTAGCATTGTCTACAGTCAGTTTACACAGTATCTTATATCCCACTATTTTTCTGTATGAGCAGAATTGATGTCATCTGGGAGCTCTTAGAAATATTAAATCTATGGCTTCACCTTATACCTACTGAATAAGATTCTACATTTTAACATTAATGTATAGGAAGCATTGCACAGGACCCCTACAGTGTAAGTAATAAGGTTTTCTCCTGTTTCTTATTTATCATGTTTTTAATCTTTGCTTTTTATAATTTATTTATATATTTTTATCTGTCTTCATTCCATGTACTTTATTCTGAGTTCAAACTTATCATCTCCTCTAATTATATTCTGACATGGAGTGATCTAATCATTCCTCAGCCTGTCTACAGCCCTGAGTTTATACAGCTTTTATAATATTCACTAAGAGTTGTATTTTTGATTGTGTACACTTATATTACAACTACTAGACTGTGATCTTCTTAAGAATCATATCCATTAAAAACTGTTCTCACCCATGGTGTCTGACACGAAACAGAGGTTTGCTCAATAGTTGTTGAATGAAGGAGACATTAGTCACGTGCAGAGTTCGGTATGGAATTTAAGGAAATGCAAATTATTTATAACACAGTTGTATATTAGGTTAGCAGTCTTTCTGCCCTGTATAAGTCTTAAAGGAAGAAGTATTTACCTTAATTTCAGTACTATTGAAGGAAACATAATCTATACTAGGAAGCCAAACTATAGCAAGCTGATTATGTCTGCCTGGCGTTATCTACACCCCTGTCGTATCATTCTGTGTAGGATACGTGGTCATATTGGAGTTCTTTGAGGAGTGGCTATTTTCTCACCTGCTAATTTCAACATGTGGTATACTGAAATGGTGGATGATTGTGAGTATTAATACCATGGGAGGTTTTAACATCTTGAGAAAATGAGCATGTTAGCAACAAATCAGTAAATGAAATTGATTCTTTTGAAATTAACCCTAAGGTCTCAAGCCTAGTTACCTCTCTGGAAAAAATAAAATTAGTGTCAGGCATGAGCAAATTTGTCAGGAAAAAGTTATTAAACAAAATATTACTTCCAGTAAAATGCATCCAGTTATTATTCTCTTGCTAAGGAGATTCATAAAATTGCTCCCAGAGAAAAAGCAGCAGGAGCAGGCATAAAAAATAATGAGTATGATAGATGGCTTGTGGATTTTCCTGTATGAATCGAGTGCCTGGGAGAAGTAGGCTGTTCTGTTAGTGTAACTATGTTCCGGAAGAGTGTTTAAATTTTGAATTTCTACTGACACATTGTCAGGTTATGAGTCAGCTAACCTCACTACTATCTGTAATTTTAAAAATTATTTTTCTTTCTAATGCAGCTTTTCAAAATGATCACTATTCTTCTGAAACATAAACTTTCAAAAATTGTATTATTTTTATTTCAATAAGAAGATAAAGCCACTGAAACTCTCTCAGCTTTCCTCTGTCACACTTCAAGGTTTCCCTGCATCTTCAGTGATGTTCCTTTTATATCAATTTATTTGCTTTTGGCTGCAAGTAACAACAAAAATCTTGACTGAATTGGCTTTAAAAGTGAAGGTTTTGGCCAGTAATCCCAGCACTTTTCGAGGCCGAGGTGGGCGAATCACCTGAGGTCAGGAGTTTGGACCAGCCTGGCCAACGTGGTGAAATGCTGTCTCTACTAAAAATGCAAAAACTGGCCAGGCAAGGTGGTGGGCACCTGTAATTCCAGCTCTTTGAGGGGCTGAGGCAGGAAAATCACTTAAGCCCCGGAGGTGGAGGTTGGAGTGAGTCGAGATTGCTCTATCGCACTCCAGCCTGAGCAACAGAGTGAAACTCCTTCTCAAAAAAAAAAAAAAAAGTTAAGATTTTATTATTTCACATAAAAAGGGGTTTAATAACATTACCAAAGTCCCAAAAGTATTGTGTTTTTATTTTCTCAAATCTCCTCTACATTGTACTTTGTCATTAGATTTTTGACCCTGAAGAGTGTAAGATGACAGCAACAGCTACAAGCTGCAAACTTTCACACCAAGGAATCAAAGATGGAAGCAATGAGGATTGTGTTTCCTCGTTTGTCTCATTTGGAAAATACGACTTTTTCTGAGAAGTCTCCCTCTCTCTGCTCTTCACATTTCCTGCCCACTCACTTTTCACCTAAGTTTATCTTTCTTGCTTGCCTCATTTTTCTTTTTAGCACTTCTCACCATTTGTCATGCTATGTGTTTTTCTTCTTTACTTACTGTCTTCAAATTGTACATAGACTCTCATTCTCATAAGGACAGAGATTTTTTTTCCTCTTTTTCCTTGAACGTGCTCTCTCCCGTGTGCTTTAGACATCCCATTTCCTCATATGTATCCTATCCTTGTCTATGAAATAGAAAGTTTTATTTTTATTTTTTGAAATTCACCTCCTCACTTGGTATCTAAGAATGACAAAAAACATCTCACCTCAGTTTCTTTTTACATCTGTGGTCATCTTCCAACTTCTCTGTTTATTCTCACCCTTCTTCATTGAAAATAAAGTCAGAGCTGGGTTTTTTTTAATGGAGCTTTTACAGTCTGTTGTAATTTACCTAACTGGGCCAATTGAATCGAACATCAAAACATAGGCAGTTGAAAATAAATATTTGTCTACATATTAGGTGTAGTAAATGAAGAAAGGAAAGAAAGTATGGAAGATACCTGTAGCATCATTTTTTCCTAAATCTGATTCTAAGATAGCATGTTCTCACCGTCTAATAGCAGATTTTCTTTGAGCTGTATCTGGTTGTTGATAACTGTAAATTCTCAATCTCCACAACTCGACTGCATTTAGCCCTCAACCTTGGGTCCTGTGTACTAGTCAACATAGGACAGATTATCTGTGCGAATAAATGGCCCCCAAATTCATGGCTTAAATTAATCATGCTACGTCTTAACTGCAGGGCAGGCAGGCTTTGCTTATTGTAGTCATCCAAGGACTAATGTAATAGCCATGAAATCAAACATATCTAGAGGACCTTTTGTAGGCAATTAAGTGTTCTGGCCAGAATTTGACATTATGTCCCTCCTAACTACAGAGAAATTAGGAAGTATAATTCTATTGTAAGGCCAGGAATAAAACAGAACTGGAACTCTGTTCTGTTTTTAAACAGAAATGATGACTACCACATTGTTGTTCACAGAGTGAGTCAAAGGGTCATATCAAATATTAACATCATTATCTGAACAAGCAAGATGGGTCTAATACTAAATGAGGACTTTTGATCATCCAGCTAGGGTTGAAAGATAAAATGTAGTATGCTCAGTTAAATTTTAAATGATAAATAATTTAAAATTATAATTATTTTACAATATTGCATATTTTTGGTCATACAGTAAAACATATTCATTGTTAATCTAAAATTAAAATTACTTGCACATCCTGGTTTTTTTCTAAATCTAGCAACCATACCTCTGCCCAAGTTATTATTATGATATTCATTTTTTGTTGATTTGCTTCTAAGACTAGTCCAGAGAACAACAGTGTTGAATTAATTATTAGGTTTGTTTCTTTCTTTTTTGCATATGGACACAGTTTGATCTGTTAACAACTTTTTGAAGCTAAGCATGTTGGCTATTATTAGCTGTAAACTCTCAATCTCCACTACTTGACTGCATTTAGCCCTGAATATGTGTATCAAAAGATATTCAGTGTGTTTTTCATTTATTGTTTCAATGTGAGAACATTATCACAGCAGTCTTTAGAAAATTTCTTTCAGTACTCCAGACCTTAAAAATCAGAGTTACATTGGTCTCTCCTATCTTCAATATTTCTGTTTTAAAATTTCACTTATCCTTTATTTGTACTGGTAGAGTTTAAAGAAATGTTTTTTATATGGAATTCTTATAAAAAATTTAAGTGTATAATTAGATACAAATGTTTTATGTAAAATATATTTTAAGTTTAAATAAGTTTAAACATAAATAGGTCTGGTTTTCTGTACTTTTATTTGGGTTTATAACAATATGCTTATTGTAAATATGTTAAGAACAATACAATTATTTGATTCACACAAAAAAAATTTGAAAGGTACATTAGGGAATATAGTTGTAATCCTGTTAGCAGTAGCATCAAATTTATTTATGTATTATTCAGTTTTATAGGAGTGAGAAAATTCTTATTCACATGTTATAAATGGTATCATTGATTTTTGCTTCTTCATTTGTTTGTTTTCTAAACAACCTGCCTGGAAGTCTCAAGACACTTGTCATTTAAAATAAAGAGAAGTTGCTGGATATTTTTACCAAAATGATGCAGGAAAATCTAATACGTGAACCTATTCTCATAGAGTTGAGTACTCAATTGAGAGTTTTTTATATAGACACCAAGTGTGATATGTTAATAGCTTTTTAAAGTGATTCATATTGTGTACCAAAATTTATTTAACATAATTTTCATTTCTTATTTCAACATGAGAACATTATCAGAGTGGTCTTTAAAAAGTTTCCTGGACCAGGCACTGTGGCTTATGCCTGTAATCCCAGCACTTTGGGAGTCCGAGGTGGGTCTATCACCTGTGATCAGGAGTTCAAGGGCAGCCTGGCCAACATGGCGAAACCCCATGTCTACTAAAAATGCAAAAATTAGCTGGGCATGGTGGCAGGCACCTATAATCCCAGCTATTTGGGAGGATGAGGCAGAAGAATTGCTTCCATCAGGAAGATGGAGGTTGCAGTGAGCTGAGATTGCAGCACTGAACTCCAGCCTGGGCAATAAAGTGGGACTCTGTCTCGGGAAGTGGAGGGTGGAGGGAAAGATTATGGCTCTCAAAACAAACAAACAAACAGTTGGATCTGGGAAGTAAAAAATCTGTAAGTAAATGATGTTAAGGAAAAGTATATTCTATTTACCAGAGTGTTCTCCCTACCAAGTCTATGTACTGTAAGAATAGGCTACAAATTATATAACTTTACTTACGTTTGAAAAACTTTACCTGATAGTTGGGATTTAATTGTGCCCAAGAAAGGAGAACTTATTTTGGTGATCATTTATAGCAGTCTTAGCTGAAAGGTACTTGGAGGTTATAGGGCTTGCCTCAAAAATAGTGGGTAGGTACCCTGAATGTTCTCTCTAATTGGTGTCTTTGTGGATCTAGAAACTAACATTATTAGGTGCCTGCCAGGTAAAGTAGACTGTAGGTGTTTTACGTTCATTATAAAATGTTTATTCTTATAATAACACTGTGAGGCAAATGTTTAGTTTTCATATGAGAATACTGAAGATTTGAGAAAGTTTAGGTTTTTCTTATCAATATGTTTTAAGGTATTAGCAAGCAATGTATTGAGTTACAGTTTCTGTTTATTAATTGGCCAGTAGTAAACCATACTTCTAGTTAAATATAAAACCATGTTAATATCAGTCCAGTATTGCCTTAAGTTACCAGAGGTAAAAGTAGTTTAATAAATTGTGGTGTCATAGTAAAATTAAAAACAATTCCACCTGATGCCAAGCACTGTCTTTATCAAATCATATTCCCTATGGTGAGCTGGTTCATGAATATAGAGATATTTGCAAGTTTCCATGGCAAATGAGCTCTGTGCTTCCATTGGTCATCAATGTTCTCAAAATTCCATTGTACTATTCTTTATCATGGAGCCTTATTTAATCCACTATTATAAGTTCGAATTTATTTTTGAGAATTTTATTTTATCTCTATACATTTTTATAATCATACATTTATCCTGCTTCTCCAAGTTCCATTTCTTATTCTCACTGATGTTTTTGCTGTTATAAGTGAATACTACTCTACTTTCTCTTCATTTTCTGCTTTCTTTCATATAAATATAGATTGAATGTGTAATTTTTAACAAGCAAGGATTGAAAATAAAATTAAATAAGGCTTCTTTCCTTGAAGAGGTCATAGTCAAGCTAGGAGAAATGCATATAAAGACATTGCTATTTATGGGTCTCCAAGATCACCCTCTGATCAATAATTAGAATAAATAGCAAAGGCCACCATTCAGAGCTTGCTATAGCAAGCCAGTCAGACAGCTTCAATTGAGTTTGGCTAACAATTAAGGGCAGGGAGGGTAATGATAACAATTTTTAATGGAATAAAAGGAAGGCTTCAGGTATATCCTACTTGGAGGCTGTAGGCATGGGAAGTGGAAGGCAGGCTAACTAGAGGCAGGCATCCTATGTGATTGGTTGGTGGAGCATATTTAGCTTCTCTAGTTCATTATAATAAGAAAATAGAGGCAAAATTAAGGAATCAGATAGTTAGTCTTAAACATTTTGGGCTAGTTGCTGCAGAGGTTATGGTTTGATTGCACCAGACTGGCATCTTTAGTCTGTGAATTCGAGTACTATTATTCATTATGGTTTGGCCATTGTCTGTTTGTGTATTCAGTCTCTGAGTCACATCAGAAAGCTCGTGGAATGACTAACCTATTAATCTTTTTAGCCCAAACAACAGTGTGTCAGGGCAACTAACATGTTTTGTGACAATGGAAATGTGGCAGTGAGTCCATGTCCCTAAGATCCACGTCATATTACTATGTCCATATTTCCAGAGGCAGCCCTCTGAGTGGCTTGTCTCAATGAAGGTGCCAGGTTACAATCCCCAGTAAAATTAGGTAAGAAACTGGCAGATAATATATAGCATTCTGTCTGGAACAGCTAAAGTATTCAGATCTGGGAATCAAGGAGTAGACTTAGAAGTGGTTCTCACTATCATTCCAGTGACGCAAGAGCCAGATTTGTGTTTCTCATCCCTGCAAAATTAGTCTCAGCTTGGTTAGACGTTTAGTGTTTTTCACTCACGGGAAATTAGATGTGAATACATTCTTCCTCTTTTTTGCTTTTGCATGAATTATCTTCAAATGCAATTTATATGGTTACTAGAGAGAGTTGCCTGGGAGATTGAGCAGTAATGTATTCTCATATTGGTTCTCTGTTCTTACTCCATCTCTTTCCCTCTTTCATTGCAACTCCATGTGATTGTCTTTGCTGATGAAGCAGTAACATGTACACCATTGCTCTAGGCTCTGCATTCTGTGGAATGCAGGGTAAGATACCAAGGTCCCAAGAATAACTCTTGGCTTTTTACTTTATGAAGTGCATTCACTGCTCTGAGATAGCTGATAAAGATTAGGTTTTGGGCTAAAAGATCATTCATTCAGCTGGACTTAATAACTAATTTAGACACACAGAAGAACATACTAGGGAGGAGTTTGGATAGATGCATATGTAGGTCAGGAGAGGTCAAGACTGGCTGTATAATATGATGGGAGTAATCAGTGTATGGATTGCAACTGAGGCTATGATAGGGAGAGTGTGGAGTAGTAAGATAAGCAGAACTCTGAACGATCTTGGGAAATGTTACATGTATTACTCAAGGTGAAGAAAATGAAATTGTGTAGAATCAGAGACGTAGCTGATATGAAACATAAAACAACAAAGCAGGAGATTATAGAAGGCAGGAAAGGACAGTAGCTCAAATCTCAGGTGATTCACAATAGAAAAGAATGCTACTGAAGAGCCAAGTAAAATAAAGACCCAAAAGACACTTATTAAATGTGGGATCATGAAGATTATTGGTGATACTTTGGGAGGAGAGATAGAGATCTTATTTCCCTAAAGAGTAAAGTGGGCAGAAGACACACTGAGCATTAGGAAGTAGCACAAAGGTAAGAAAGAGAATGGAATATCGGGTAAACTTCCTGCAGTCTAGTGCTGTTAAAATATAGCAGTAAGACTGAGTGAGGGATGCTACACTGACAGAGGTCTTGTCTGAAAAGATATTTTATGGCCAGGCGTGGTGGCTCATGCCTTTAATCTCAGCACTTTGGGAGGCTGAGGCAGGCAGATCACCTGTGGTTGGGAGTTTGAGACCAGACTGACCAACATGGAGAAACTTCATCTCTACTAAAAATACAAAATTAGCCAGGCATGGTGGCACATGCCTGTAATCCCAGCTATGCTGGAGGCTGAGGCAGGAGAATCGTTTAAACCCACAAGGCAGAGGTCGTGGTGAGCCGAGATCACGCCATTGCACTCCAGCCTGGGCAACAAGGGGGGAACTCCGTCTCAAAAAATAAATAAATAAATAAAATAAAAATGAAAAAAGATACTTTGTATTGCTATGATAACTCTCATAATGTGAGGAAAGGAGAGCGCATTTGTTTTTTTCTAACTTAGAAAATATCTAATGTAGTAGATTTTGTAAGAGTCTATGGTTCGCTAGATGAAGTAAGGGAAGACTTCAGGGGGTAAGTAAACACTCTAAATTTGTATGAAAATTTTGTGTGTATATATGTGTGTGTGTGTGTGTGTGTATGTATGTATTTTACTAGGGAAAACAGGCATTTATCCAATTTTCAAAGAGGTTCAAAAATTCCAAAATAGATTCACTTATGTAGGGTATGTTCCAGAAGCTGTTTGCAGAAGATTCATTGCTTTAAGAAAGTTTTAAAATTGCTGAACAAAAATACAAGACTGTAATTATGATCACAAGTATGCTTGTGTGGATCTGAACTGTGGGAAACCATGCAGACTCTGATAGCAGCAAGATAATTGCAAGCAGCATGCAGAATATAATTGCAGGTGTGAATGCCAAGAACTTAGAGAAGCATGAGCATATAAGGAATATAAAAAAATAAGTCAAAGAAATCAAGGTGCTTGAAATAGCAAGTAAGGTAATTTTGGTTTCCATGAGGCAATTTCTAGAACAGTGGTAAAGCATCAATCTGCTGAATTATTAATTATATTTGAAAACCAAAGATCTAAAATATTAATTAAAAAGCAGGCTGTTTCCATGGGCTGGAGTGGTCTATATTTTTTTCAACCTATGCCCTGTGGTTATCAGAAAAATGAACTTAAAAATGATAATTTGAGAATTATCACAATAAGAAATATAACATTTTTATTACATTTTTGAATTTATAACATCCACTTTTAGTTCAAAAACCTTTTTTCTGTGTAAGCTCCGGTTTACAAATATTATGAAATATAGAGAAACTGCCAGTACTAGATGTACTTTTTCCTCTTTTATGCACTTTTTAGTAATAAGTATTATTTCTCCAAATAGTAGATATCAGCGAACTATTCAGACTAGGAAATTCACAGAGAGAAGGATTACATATTTGATTTTTTGACTCTTTTTTTTTGTCATTATATTTCACATATTTAGCTCAATCAAGCAAGATTGGAGTTTCTAGAATAGAAGTTAGGATCAAATGCAAAATGCAGATTTAGCTCTAAATCTGTTGCTTTTCTCTGTTCAATTCTCTATCAGTGCTATTCTTATGTTTCCCATTCGTTGATCAAACCCTCTCCAGGGCCTTAACTTCTGCAGTATTTGTTTTTCTTTAACTCTTTTGGCTCCTCTTCATTCCTTCCATTATCAGGCTTGGGGTTCTCTTGTTAAACCTTGGGCTTTAATTCTCCTCTTCACTATGATTGGGGGCTTCCTTGGATCAGCTACCTTGTCCTACTTATGGCATGCCTAAAATAACACTCCTAGTTATTATATCTTATGTTCTTTTCAAGTTTCCTTTTCCAGTAACCTCCAAATATCCCTCATTGTTAGTTCCCTTTCTGCCAAAATTAAAATGCTGATACTGAATTCACAATTCCCTCTCACTTATTGATTCCTGTTGTTTCTTGTTAAAATTCACTTACTAGTCATAAAATATTGAGGGCATTTTTTTGTTCTGTCTCCCACTTTATCATTTTCCTTAATATCTGGTACCGATGCATTATTTATTTATCAAATATCTCCCAGAATTCAAATTTAGTTCCTTTAAGAATTAGAATTGTCTCCAGCTTTCCTAGTCTCTCTTTTTTGTTTTCACTAAAAGTGCTCTGCAGGTGTGTAGGGGAGGGGGGCCCACTCAATACGGCATCCATCATTTATACCAATTCATTCTTACGTCTTATTTTCTAATGCTTTGATTTTGACTTCAATAAGTATTTTTAGGTTTATAACTTTACGGAAGCAGAAGAATAATGGTTGCTAAACTAAATTATATCTTTTGCTGATATGTTAAGCTGAATTATTGATTGGGAATTCTTATAGTCAGAAATTGTAGAAAGTACCAACAGCAATTTGAAGGGACGTTTGCAAGAAGTAAGTGAGGGAAGGGACAACATGGATAACCCTGGAAGATACTATGTTAAGTGAAATAAGCCAGGCCCAAAAAGACAAATACTGCATGATCTCACTTATATGTGGAATCTTAAAGAGTCTAAATCATAGAAACAGAGAGTAGAATGGTAGTGACCAAGGGATGTGACAGAGAGGGGTTTGAGGAAATATTGGTTGGAGGATACAAAATTTCAGTTAGAAAAAATAAGTTCAGTAGATCTGTTGTACAATATACGGATCATAGTTAATAATGCATTGCATATGTAAGAATTCCTAAGAGAATAGATTCTAAATGTTCTCACACATTGAGAAGACATGAACACAGAGACAGGAGCAACACATGCCAATGCCTGTTGAGGGGCAGAGGGTGAGGGGAGGGAACTTAGAGGATGGTCAGTAGGTGCAGCAAACCACCATGGCACACGTATACCTGTGTAACAAACCTGCATGCTCTGCACATGTATCCCCCCCTTTTTTTTTTTTAGAAGAAATAAAGAAAAAGAATGGTAAAAAGAAGCTCTCTTCCAACTAATCTCTAACCCATTGGAAATGCCAGTGTGGTCAATAAAAAGTGTTTCACTAGAAAAAAAATGTTTCTCACTACAATAGAAAGTACATAAATGAATGTGTTAATTACCTTGATATAGCCATTCTACAATGTATACATATATTGAAACAGTATAATTTATATGGAATTTTTATTAATTTTTTTAAAAAAGGTAGGGCTGGGTACAGTGGCTCATGCCTGTAATCCCAGCACTTTGGGAAGCCGAGGTGGGCAGAACACCTGAGGTCGGGAGTTCGAGACCAAGCTGACCAACACGGAGAAACCCTGACTCTATTAAAAATACAAAATTAGCCGAGCGTGGTGGCACATGCCTGTAATCCTAGCTACTTGGGAGGCTGAGGCAGGAGAATCACTTGAACCTGGGAGGCAGAGGTTGCGGTGAGCTGAGATCGTGCCATTATACTCCAATGTGGGCAACAAGAGTGAAACTCCATCTTAGGAAAAAAAAAGTGGTAAAACCCTTTCTGTCTCTCTTTCTCTCTCACACACACACACTTTCACCTGTTCCCTTGTTGTTCAGAAATGTCCATTCCAAAGCAATTAAATAAATAATGTACAGTCTAACTCATGCCTAATTCTGAGAGATCCTAAAACAAAAGTAGCAAGTAAACTGTGAATTGTTTTGCTCAACATTAAAAAAAAAAAGTAGCTTAAAAATTATTTTTATCCTTTAGCTAAAATGTTTATGTAAGCAGAGCCTTAAGACCAATGGTTGGTGAATTACCTAAAAGTATTGAACACACTATCTGTCAGTAATTGTTATGTATTGTCTGATATGTTAGGTGACAATACATCATTCACCGTTGTGATCTTTGTGATACTTTTTAAGCCAACTGTGCCTTTTTTTTCTTTCCATTTTTCTGTAGGACGTTCCAAACCCCAGACAGAACAGATCCAGTGGAATGTAAGTCAGCAAGACTAGCAAGAATAGCTGCAATAAAGCTAAGCTCAAGTGGGGAATTTTGCAATGTAAAGGCCATTCTCTCTCATCTCATTTACTTTTATGGAGCCCTGTGTTAACAGATAAGTCCCAAAACTTTCTTTAGGCCTGTATTTGGTAAACTGGGCACTGAAAACTTACGAGGAAGTGGAAATGGACGTGGCCAGGCCAGTTGACCACAGCTCTTAGGTCACAGCATGGTGCCAGTCTCTTAAGTACTTATTCAGCTACTAAGGACGTCTTGGCTTAGAGGTTGCAGTTTGTTTTTGTTTTTTGAGATGGAGTCTGGTACTGTTGCCAGGCCGTAGTGCAGTGGCATGATCTCAGCTCACTGAAATCTCCACCTCCTGGGTTCAAGTAATTCTCCTGCCTCAGCCTCCTGAGTAGCTGGGACTACAGGTGTGCGCCACCATGCCCAGCTAATTTTTTTGTATTTTTAGTAGAGATAGGGTTTCACCATGTTGGCCAGTATGGTCTCAATCTCCTGACTCATGGTCCGCCCGCCTTGGCCTCCCAAAGTGCTGGGATTACAGGCGTGAGCCACCACCCCTGGCCAAGGTTGCAATTTTTTTTGAGGGTCATCTGCCTGCTGTACTTTCAGCAGCAGCCAATGGAAAAAAGAAATTGACTTCCCTGTCACCAGCCAGGGCACAGCACTTTGGTTTGACCCCTGGTGAGAAAGGGTAGGCTATGTGCACACATGAACTGAGTTGCAGGATGGGGCCCCAAGTGTGCCTGTGAGGATCTACACTCTAGAGGTGGCAAAAGAAAGGAAGAAGTTTGGTATTTCAGTACCCTTAAGGGCACTTTTTCCTGCTTTCTGAATAAGAAATAAAGCCTGTCCATTTTTCACTGGGAGCCACCAATTATATAGCTGGTCAAGTTTCAAGTAGGATTTTGAATTTAATATTTTTTTCTTGTCTGTTAGGTAGCTATAGTGTCAAGGTTGACTCGAACTTTTAACACTTTCTCACTACCTTAATCAGCCAGCGTATAAAAAAGAAGTATAGTTCATGGAATAAGAAAAGGCAATCAAACCGGGGAAAGAGCCACTAAGTATCCAATACAGGAAGGGACAACTGTAACTGGTCCACCATGAAGTTTATCTATTTGGCTAATATTTGAGGGCATTGATAAGTGAAGGTAGAAAGCCACTGGCAAAGTCTCCAGACAGGTTCACAGTGGTATGTCATGATAGTTCATGATGGTCCTGTGGTGGGTGGCCCTGCTCTGCAAAGGTATTCTTTGGATAATTGTCCACTATAGGAAAAAAGTTGCGTGTGGGTTGTATTAGTGGAAATACCTGAAATCAGAAATGTAGTTTGCGTAAATATGGAGGTATTTGGGGACGAATGTATAATAACGTTCGTGAAAAGTCTGGGATTGGAAAAAGAAATAATCCCTTCTTTTGGCTAGTGATGTTTTGCATTTTGTTAGACCATCATTTGGAATGAACGTTCACATCTGCTGTGGTAAAGGATTATAGACTTGGGAAACAAATTGATGGTTGGGTTATGTTGATTAGGTTTCCACATTGGGACACTGTAAAAGATCTTCCCTAAAACCTTTGTTTCGTTTTGTAATGCTGGATGTGATGAGTACCTTGAAAAGGAAGGAATTGTGTTAGATTCATTACAGTATTGCCCAACACAAATGCAAGGAACTTGTTTTGCAATCTCATAAGAGCTTGATGGTCCCCAGGGCTGAGAGTTTTGTTTGTTTTAGAAGACGAGGCCCTTGACTTCTTGGCCTCTTCCCTCACCTGCTTGCACATTGAGTGTATCTTTCTCCATTTTTGTGTCATAGGAGAGACTGGGTCAGCATATTTTTAAGCAGCATTGAATAATTCTGTTTACAGTTTGAATACAGTTCTGCTTTTTTAATGCTTTATGTTTATTTTTGAATGAGTTATATTCTAGAATCTAGTTAGAATTGGAATATTTTAATATTTTAAGATCCTACAGATAATAAGCCTTCAAAAAATATTTGTTCAAGTTAAATAAATGTGTAGAAAATTCCATGCTTTTAATCCAAATAGCACAGGAGGTGTTAAATTTCTATTACTGAAAAAAGAAGACAATAATTTTAAAACATGTAAAGTCTGTACATAGCACATTGAATAGATGTTAATAAAATAATTGTTTTAACTGATTTATTTTAGCTAAGATAAAATGTGATCAGTCTATATAGATGATATTGTAAGATTTAACCTGTTTTGAAAATTATGTAAAATATTTTTTAAATCAGTATGTCTTTAGCAAAACCATTATTGTGTGTTGTTAGACTACGTCGCCCTAAGAATCCCTTGTCCCCTAAATATTTCTTCACCTTGTTTTTTGTTTGTTTGTTTTTCTTACAGTTCTATTTCTGTTGCCCAGGCTGGATTGCAGGGGCATGATCATAGCTCACTGAAGCCTCGAACTCCTAGGCTCAAGCAATCTTACCACCTTAGCCTCCCAAGTAGCTGGAACTGTAGGCACATGCCAACGCACCCAGCTTCACTCTGTTCTTTAGGCTTTAAACACTTGATTGTGGAGGAATAAAAACAACTTCCATTTCATGATTTTTTTTTTTCTTTTTACCTTTGAACAATGTATACTGAGAAAAGTATATATTGCTTGAATTCCTGGTCTGTGTATATAACTGACAGATTTTGATCTAGAAAGAATAAGGAAACTGGGAAGAGGGAATTTTGACACCAAAGGAAAGAAATGATAGAAAAAAAAGACTAAAAGTTAATGAAGACAAACTGCCTATTTCATAATTTACCCCCAACTCTTAAATTTAGAAAGTCTGGTGACAAGACTTTTATGGAGTATTCATTCTCATTTTTATATGATAAAATATTATAATCCACTAGGGGCCTTCTTAATCACTACCTGATATACTTTATGAAACAAATCCTCTAATCTCTCTTAAAGGGTTGGAGGAAATAAAATAACCCACAAAGTCCACTTTGAGATTAGTGGCCTCTTTTATAATTAAAAATGTCTTGTGGAGTGAGATTAAATGAACCTCTTCTCAATTAAAATGTACAAATATCACTTTACTAGGTTATGAATGACTTTAATATCCCACATAGCATTGACACATTCAGATTATTGGCTGCATGTGAACTTCTGACTTTCTACTTTAATAACTGGAGTCCCAGAACATGTCTTATAGTGATTGATATCTCTGAAGGGCTGTAAAAACAAAGTGAATTCAATGGAAGACTTTGGGACCTATGGTTTGCTTCACTCTGTAAATCTAGGGTTCTTACCCTGTGATCTATGAATATGTTTCTGTAAGTCAATAAACACTGTGAAAGAATGTGCAATATTTGGTATGTATGTGCTGGTGCTAGGGTGACAGCACAGGTTTCATCAGCCATTTAGAATAATTTATAACTAAAACAAGTAGATGTGCCACAGGATGGTTTCTCAGTCTTAGCACTGTTGACATTTGGTGTTGGATATTTTTGTGGTGGGAGTTGTCCTGTGCATTGTAAGATAGCAGGATGTTTACCACCATCCCAGACCCTTAACAATTAGGTGTCAGTGGCCACTCTTCCTTATACTTACCAGTTTGGGCAAAAAAAGGGCTCCACATGTGACCAAATGTTTCCCAAGAGAAACTATCCCAGGTTGAGACCCACTACACTACAGTGCAGATATTAAAATACACTGACATATAAAATTCTGTTTTATTCTTACCACATCTTGTGACACATATAATTCCAGCAGGCAACTGTATTTATCTGTAAATAAGGTTAATAAAAATGCAACCATTTATTGTTTTCTGACTTAGCATAGAAGAGAAGGTAGACACAATCGTATGGCTTACAACTGAGCCTTGGATTATAAAATAGTCCATTTTGAAGCACAGGAGATTTCAGTCTTAGTTTCACCATTTTTAGAGAAGTGCCTTTGAAAATCTCTTCATCTGTGAAAGGTTATTCATATTAATTATGTTTGAGCATCAGATAAGATCCTGGGCATAAAAATGTTCTGTAGATTCTAAAGTGCTTTATAAATATAAGGTGGCATAATTAAAAGACTATGGAGAGTGGCAGGAAAAGTGAATTATGTTCTCTCTCAGTAAACATATGTGGAGGGAACACCAGAGTGAAATGTACCCACTTTTAAATGTGGTGAAAATGACCCATACACTGCTGAGTTAATTCATTTTATCTCACTCTTAAATTAATTTCCCTTTCCTCTATGTTTTTTTTTTTCTTTTCTTGAGATGGAGAGTCACTCTGTCATCCAGGATCGAGTGCAGTGGCACCGTCTTGGCTCACGCACTGCAGCCTCTGCCTCTTGGGTTCAAGTGATTCTCCTGCCTCAGCCTCCTGAGTAGTTGGGACTACAGGTGCACATCACTGCACCCAGCTAATTTTTGTATTTTTAGTAGAGACAGAGTTTCTCCATATTGGCTAGGCTGTTCTGGAACTCCTGACCTCAAGTGCTGCACTCACCTCAGCCTCCCAAATTGCTGCGATTACAGGCATGGACCACCAGGCCCGGCCCTTTACTGTATGTTCTATAATATTAAATTGTGTGTATAGAGTATTACAACTACATTATTTATAAATAAGCCAAATACAGTTGATATTAAAAGGTGTTTCAACAGTAGAATCATGAGCAAAAATTTTAGAGATCTCCTTCTGGAAAACAATTTTCTGGAGAACAGTATACATTTTGTGGCTTCGGGGAGTATTTTTTTATTTACATGACTTCAAATTATTGCATTAGCTGCTAAGAAAGGTAGACTAGGGCTTCTCAAGTTGGATGAGCATCAAGATTACCTGTAGAAGTCTTTTAAAATTTGACAGTCTATGCACAGTCCTAGATCTGCTAAATCAAATCCAAGATCTCCATGAAACTCAGCATCCAAGGAAACATGCTGAGAACTAACTTAAACCCTTAGCAGCTAATAGGCTAGCTACTAATTATTGTCTATACAAATTTAGCATATGCCAGCAGGAGTATATAGGAAGATTTCCAGAACAGAGAAAAGAGATACAGATAGAAAAGTAGAAAGAAAAGCTTATATTTCTATTAGCATTTTTCTAGGACAAACTCTGACCTTTGTATTTATCTTTATACATAACTTTAGACTCTGTACTGTAAAAAATTAACATGTCTTTTTTGCCCCCATGCTATGGATTTTCAAATACTGGAGAATTAGAACATGCTATGAATTATCGTTTCTATTATTCCTTGTACTCTTTTATCTTCAGTGAGAACTATTCTCTAGGTACTGCAGAGATTTTACAGCTTGTCACGGTCTCTACTATATTAAGAATCAAGTCTAACAAAATCAGAATAGATGCTAAGCTTGGAAACCCACAGGAAACATGTTATTCTTCAGTATTTGCAAGGCACTGATCAAAAGCGTCTCTCTTCTCTCAATCTCGCTTCCTTCTTTTCATTTACTAAATAGGCTTTTGAGCCTCACAAGACTTTGTGATTTTATGGATATGAAACCTGCTGTCATTTAGCTTCCTGCCTTTGGGAATAGGTGAGTAGTGTTACCTTTGATAGAAAAGCCAGGTCATTCTGTAATGAATAAAGACTTTGTGAGTAATTGGAATTCAAGGGCAGGATTTTCATATATGTGATGGTGCCACTGAAAAGGTGTATGTCAGTAGATTCTTATCTATTTGTATTGTTTTATAAATGCAAACATTTGGCCCAATGGTGTTCATTTGCTGCATTATTTAAGAATATTCTATTTTATGTATTGAAAATAAGATGAATGAATTAATGAGGTAGATGAAATGGATTATAGAAGTAAGTAGCTTGAGAGATATATTAACAGAAAGAAAGTAACATATATAAATAAGAAGGAATGGAAGGTATTAAGGGTTGAATATTGTGATCCCAAATTCATATATTGGGGTCCTAACCCCCAGTATCACAGAATGTGACCTTGTTTAGAATTAGGTTTGTTGCAGATATAAATAGTTAAGGTGACATCTTACTGGATTCGGGTGAGCCCCTAACCCAATATGAGTTGATATCCTTATAAAAAAAAAAAATTCTGACACAGCCTTGCACATAGGGATAATGGCATGTGAAGATGAAGACAGGTTGGGGTGATGAAGCAGAAGCCAAGGAATGCAAAAGATTGCAAGCAGACCACCAGATGCTAGGGGAGAGATGTGGGATAGATTCTCCTTTAAAGCTCTGAGCAGGAATCAGTGCTATGGACATACTGATTTCAGATTTCTAGTCTCCATAACTTTGAAACAATAAACTTCTGTTGCTGAAGGCACATAGTTCATGGTACCCAGTTATGGTAGCTCTAGCAAACTAATCCAGAAGGACTTAGGCACAAAATGCTCATGAGGCATTCAGGACAAATGCATATGGCCTGAGTAAGATTCAGTAAGTGCTTATACCCTGTGCTAAGTGTATTAATTTACCCATCTCTTTCCAGTTGATTTTTGCTGTGTGTTTAAGATTGACTCGATATGCTGTGTGAGTGAAGCATTTCAATTTGGTTTGTGAAACTTCCTGTTCTGTGACATATGGATTAGCTTGCAAGGTCATATACTTAGAAGCTTTCTGTCACATTAATGCCACCTCCCAGATTGACAAGACCTTTAGAACCTCAAATCTAGTTGTTTTTGTGCTCCTCAAAGTACTGTGTGGATCCTTATGAAAACGGTAATTTTTCCTTTTATTTAAGTTTTGTTATAATGGAAAATAGTTTAAGGTTGAGTGCAATGGCTTGTACCTGTAATCCCAGCACTTTGGGAGGCCAAGGTGGGAGGATTGCTTTAGGCCAAGTGTTTGAGACCAGCCTGGGCAACATAGCAAGACCCTGTCTCTACAAACAAAATTAAAAAATAAATTAGCTGGGTGTGGTGACATATGCCTGTAGTTCCAGGTATCTGGAGGCGAAGGTAGGAGGATTGTTTGAGACCAGGAGTTCAATCAAGGTTGCAATAAGCCCTTATCATGACATTGCACCTTTTCTCAAAAAAAAAAAAAAAAAAAAAAAAGGAAGGATAAAGATGGAAGGAAGAAAAGGAGGGAGGGAGGGAAGAAAGGGAGGAAAAGAAAACAGGTTTAAGACCTTCTGGAGAATGGACAAGTCTGGAGAAGTTTTATTTGTAAATGTGAGCATCATCTACTTTAGGAAAATTCTAGTTTTACTTATGATGTGATGACTATTCCCCATCATCACAACTGTTTTTCTTATTTTTATTTCTGGGTTGTGATTTTATTTAAGCAATATTAAAGGTGTGTCTGAAAACGTTGACTTACTACAATGAACTCTACTTTTTTCCCCCAAATCTAGCTTATGTGATGATATAAATCTATTTAAAATGTTCATCTTCATTTCATTTTTGTTCTTACTAAAATATTTCTTAAATCTTAAAATAGAGTGACAAAGATGCCCCAAAGTCCTTAGAAATAAATTTTGTGCAGAATGTTCTATATTCACTTAGAGTAAGTAACCTCCTCATTGCATCAGTTTTCAAAGCTTGCTTGACATTGCTCAACTTCTGCATTTATAGATTAGTTGTTTGTCACATTTTTACATTCCCTTTAGGGATTTTTAGGTTTATATTTATTTCTGCTCTTTTATATTTAACTGCTCATAGAAACCAGGGTGGGTATCATTTGGTGGTTTGCTTACTGTTTATAATTGAGATTCTCTTGAAGTAGGGATCAAATTAACTCATGAGTTGTGATCCTAGAATTTACTTTTCCAATGCCTATTTATTCCTATAAGTAGGGATTTACCATTCAAACAGCCTATTTCAGTAAGGGATACTGAAATTGAACAGCCTGATTGCTTATAAAACTGAGGAAAATATGTGGAGGGCTAAGTCTCTCCTTCTCTAGTCGTGAAAAGACCTTTTATAATAAAAATAAAGCAGTGATAAATTTATCCACTTAACCAAAACAGGTTTTGCTTTGACTACTAGATATTTAGACTCACACATCTGAAGTCTAGTTATTTCCCAAAAGTAATTTTGTAAATAAGCTAGTAGCATGTTGCTTGAATGCTGAAGCCCAAGCGTCAGCCTCTGTGTGAAATTCTGACTTTAGCCACAGTGTCGTTGTGACCTAGAACCAGTTACTTAATCCCATAGGCCTCATGCTTTCCGTCAGTGAAATGAGAGTTATAAGAGCAGCCACTTTCCATGGATATGATAAAAATTAAGATAATACTATAGGAAATTCCAAGCATAACATCTGGCAAGTTGAAAGGGCTTTGTATCTGCTAGCTGTTATTAATTTTTACTTTCCAATACTCAGTTTGGTTTAGCATTGTATTTATTTTTCTTTTTTGAGTGAGGTATTTGTATTAGAAAGCTGGCCCTTCCATAGAGGCTGTCAACAATCTAATTAGGGAGAAAATACACATGAAATTGTTTTACTGTACTAGGATAAAGGAATGCAATGGGTACACTGTCAGTACAGAGGCACTCACCCCAATGTGGAGAGTCAGCAAAGGTTTTCCAGACAATCATGAAAGCTAAGCGAAATGTAGTCATGGGGTTAGAAGGAGAAAGCCTGAACAATAGCTAAGAGCTATCACCTGCTGTATGCCGGTAACCAAAATACGCTGAATTCCAAACAGCAAAGTACAAAGTGGGAAAAATGGAAAATCAATTGAGATAAATACTCTCCTGGGAATACCCTACTAAGGAGCTTGGCATTTGTTCTTGGATAAAAACCCAGTAAAGTACAGTAGTGCACTGCGTAACAATGCTGTAGTCAGTGATGAACTGCATACATGGTGGTGGTCCCATGAGATTATAATGGAGCTGAAAAATTTCTGTCACCTAGTGGGCATAACATCTTAGCACAATGCATTGCTAATGTGTTTGTGATGATGTGCGGTAAACAAATTTACTGCACTGCCAATCATGTAAGAGTATATCACAAGCAGTTATGTACTTTACTTAATACTCGATAATGATAATAAACAAGTAGATAACTGGTTTTTTAAAACACTATACTTTTTAATCATGATTTCAGAGTATCCTCCCTTTACTTAGAAAAAAGAAATTAAATGTAAAGCAGCCTCAGACAGGTTTTTCAGGAAATAGTCCCGAAGAAGGCATTGTTATCATCAGAGATGACAGCTGCATGTGTGTTACTTGCTCTGAAGACCTTCCAGTCGGACAAGTGTGGAGATGGAAGACAGGGATATTGAACATCCTGACCCTGTGAAAGCCTAGACTACCATGTTTATGTCTTAGCTTTTAACACAATTTTATATAGTAAAAAAGACTGAAAAACAGAAAAAGCTTATACAATAAGAATATATGTTTTTGTACATCTGTACAATTGTTGGTAATTTAAGCTGTTATTACAGAAAAGTAAAAAGTTAACATTTGAAAGTTTCTAAAATGTTACAGTAAGCTAAGTTGAATTTATTTTTGAAGAAAAAAATTTAAAGTTAGTGTACATAAATGTACAGTGTTTATAAAGTCTACATTAGTACAGTAATGTCCTTGGCCTTCACAGTCACTCACCAATCACTCACTGACTCACTGAGAGCAGTTTCCAGTTTTGCAAGCTTCATGTATGGTAAGTTCCCTAGATAGGATGAGCATTTTTTATCTTTTATATATTTTTACTGTACATTTTCTATATTTAGATACACAAATACCACTATGTTACAGTTACCTACAGTGTTCAGTGCAGTAACATACTGTACGGGTTTGTAGCCTAGGAACAATAGGTTATCTCATAAAGCTGAGGTGTGTAGTAAGCTATACCATCTACATTTGTGTAGGGTTTGTATCCTAGGAGCAATAGGCTATCTCACACAGCTGAGGTGTGTGGTAGGCTGTACCATCCAGATTTGTGTAAGTGCCCTCTGTGATGTCCGCACAACAATAAAATTGTCTAACAATGCATTTCTCAGAACATATCCCTGTTGTTAAGCAACCCATGACCGTGTTTAAGCAAAGATATGCTATGGAGCTCTCTGGTTGGTGTGTGGAAGATAGACTCCAAGAAGCCAAGGCAGAGAGAGAGAGAAAGGAAATAGAAGTAATCCTGACCACTCATATTGAGGAAGCAACAGCAGAGGTAGAGAAGACAAGGTGAGGATGAAAAATATGCGGATGGTAAAGCAGGCAGGACTTGCTGATTGGCTGAAATGGAAGCATGAGAGCCAGAGAAAGTAGAATGAATCCAGGTTCCTGGGTTGTGTAAAGGTGTAGATGGGGCTGCTACTGAGATCGGAATATAGGAGTAGGATGAAGAATAGCGGAGGGGCAGAGGAAGAGGAGAGACTGTAGTGATATGTTGACCTTGGCACATTTTCTTATGAGATAGAAGAAAGGAGTAAACAAGGATGCGAGGATGCGGGTAGGACTGAAGCCAGTGAAGGACTAGTTTGTTACACCGTATGTCACTTACTAGTTGCCAAGAAGAAAGCACACTTGAATCCACATAAGTATTTAAAACTTAAAGCAGGGAAAAGTGTTGAGCTTTAGAGTGAAAAGAAATATCATTTATGGATGATTATGTTTGTACTAAATCTCTAAACCTCTCTGCTAATCCTGTTCATTTTATATATCTATGGCTTTTATTTTTGAGATGGAGTATTAATTTGTCACCCAGGCTGGATTGCAGTGGCGTGATCTCAGCTCACTGCAACCTCCACCTCCCAGGTTCAAGCGATTATCATGCCTCAGCGTCCCAAGTAGCTGGGACTACAGGCACATGGCACCACACCCAGCTAACTTTTTTTTGAATTTTTAGTAGAGACAGGGTTCCACCATGTTGGACAGGCTGGTCTCGAACTCCTGACCTCAGGTGATCTACTCACCTCGACCTCTAAAATGGTAAGATTACAGGTGTGAGCCACCGCACTGAGCCTATGTACTATTTTGTCTGTAAAATTTATCTACTATATTTACTTGTTTTGTTTTAAGATTCTCTTTGTTATTCTTAGTTTTGTTTACAAATTTCTCACTTTTATTTCGTTAGGTTGCGAATGCAAAATTTCATCTAAATCCTCCTTTAAAAACAAATTACACATTCATTTAAACCCAACGTAATGTTTGTGAGGTACTTACTCTCTACCAGATGCTGAAAGGAATGCTATAAACAATTAAACTATTTCCTTAAAAGAAACTCATGTATTTTTGATTATTACCTTCAGTTAATTTAAATCTAATTTTTTCAACTTTCTGGCTACCTTTACAAAAAGTTCAATGTAGTTAATCTCAGAAATTTTAATAGCTTTGAGAGATGATGACAGATCACGCATGAAAGAATTGGACTAAGCTCTGATTGAAGAGTGACTTATACATATGTTTAAAACTTTATCATTGTCACTGGATCCTTGGAGTGTTGCTTTGCCAGCTGGAAAACTTTGTGGCAGGTGGCACCTTTGCCCACCTTTTGCTTGGGCCCACTGGGCTGATTCTGCTCACTTGGCCTGGCAGGTCGCGGTTGGCTCAGGCTGCCTGCCCGAATCCCACAGCTGCCAAAAGCGAGCCAGGTGTGGAGTGGCAAGGGGTGTGTGAGTGAGCGAGCGCAAGGCCCAGCCACTGCGCACAGCCATGCATGCTGGCTGCAATGGGGCAGGCAGCTCCAGGCACCGGCACAGCCCTTAGATCCCTGCAAGGCTGTGGCTGGACTAGGTGTACCACAAGTGGCTTCCACTGCTGGCACCAGGGAATATGGTGGCACCCGCAAGCTTGGAGACATCAGGAACTGCAGATCCCCAAAGAAGGTATCACAGCCCTGCCTTGGGGCGCTCCTAGGTCCGGGCTCCCCAAAGGGCTGCAGCTCTTCTCTTCTGTCTTCTCTCTTTCTTGTCAACTGCAGTGTGGCAAGCAAGGGGCATGCTTCAGCACTGTTTATGTTATAGCTTTCAGTCCCACCATTTGTGTTCTTGTCCTGAAAAAGGAAGAATGAGGTACAGAACAACTGGAGGGTGAGTAAGGCAAGGAGATGCTTTATAAGGCAATTGAACAGCTCTCAGATGACCTGAAGCCGGTAGCTCCTTTCCACAAGCAGGTCATCTCAGTGAGTGCAGCTGTCAGCGGGGAGGAGACCCACAGTGTGTAGCTCCTCTCTGCCAGCAGGTTGTCCCAACATTTGCCCTTTTGGCTGAGTCCAGGGCTATTACGGTCTTCAGAGGGGAGGAGGTGCATGCTGATTGGTCCATGGGCAGCCATGAGTGGGTCCAGAAAAAGCACCGGAAGTTCTCACTCCAGTCCACGGAATGGGCAGCCCAGCCCCCAGGCTTCAGGCTGTCCCAGGCCTAAAGGTTGTGTTTCACCAGGGACCCACCCCTTTCTACCCAGTAGTGCCTGCCTCCTGCTGCCATCAACCTGTCACGCTTGGCACCCAGGCTATTTGTGCTAAGGGGTGCCTGCGGTGAGGCACTGAGCCACCCACAGCCCCCCTTTGACCTCTCTCCAGTGCTCCTTAGCACCCAAAGTCGGAGGGGGCCAAAGTGGCAGGAGTGTGTCAGCACACCCCGAGTGGGTGCACACTTGGCCTGGTCGAGACAACACCCGGGCTCAGCTTCAACTTGTAATTAAAAAGTTATGAGAAATGTAATATTATCCCAACATTGTGTTAAAAAGAACCTGAAACTAGAAAGTTAGTATATCTTTTTAGATATGAAAGAAGATAGGTGAAAATATGACCGACATTATCTATTAGTGGTAACATTTGGGGTGGTTTTTATTTTCTATGATTTATTTATTTTTCCTAAGATTTCTATAATGAAAATATACAAAATTTTTAAACAAGCATAAACTGCATTACCACAGTTCTGTTTTTGTGACTGTTAGTTTTTAGGAAATCGACTGAAAACAAGTAGTCTGTCCTACACGAGCAAGAAAAAGACTGGAGAAAACTTTATTCTATACTTACAGATACTCTGTCTTTCTTAATACTGAAATTTATAATGAAAATGTTATTACCTGATATCATAATGACAGCTCATATTTGTATAGTTATTAAGAGTTTTAAAAAAACTTTCATAGCTATCATTTTACTGATTCTTTACATTATGTATTCTAGGGAAATCTAATAATCCTTAGTTTGTAAATCACTACAGAGAGCCTGGGTGATTAAATAACATGCTTAGAGTTATAAAACCAGGTGCCAGAGGTGAGGCTTAAACATTCTTTAAATTTTTTTTTTTTTGGTAGGAGATAAGAGTTTTATTATTACTCAAATCAAATGCTATATTACTGGTCAATATAGCAAGACTCTCCATCCCTAAAAAAAAGAAAAAAATTAGCTGGATGTGTGGCACATATCCAGCTCTTCTGGAGGCTGAGGTGGGAGGATCACTAGAGCCCAGGATTCAAGGCTGGCTGCAGGGGCAATGGTTGTATCACTGTACTGCAACCTTGCTGACAGAGCAGGACTTCAAATCTTAAAAAAGGAAAAAGGAAAAAAAGAAAAGAGAGTCTCAAGTGTGTACCATATGGAGCATCTTTCTTATGGGGAAGAGACATAATAAAAGAGAAAATTCGGTAATAGAAAAGAAAATGTATAAAAAAACTAGATAAGTACTAAGGAGAAAAATAAATCAAGGGAGAGAGAATTAAATAGTGGGAGTGTGCATTTTATATAGGATAGCCTGAGAAAGTCTCGCTAAAAATTTGAAATTTAAATCAAAGCCACGTGTGGCGGCACAGACTTGTAATTCCAGCTGAGGCAGATGGATTGCTTGAGCCTAAGAGTTCAAGTTTAAGAGAGGCAACATAGTGAGAACCTGTCTCTAAACAAAACTAGGCAACATACCCAGACTGTGTCTCTAAATAGATAAACACACACACAAAAGTTGATATTCAAACAGGTATGGTGTAAACCATGGTGTAAAATTGGATAACTGATGGGAAATATTTAAAAGCTTTATGCCACAGACCTTCATTGAATGTTTACTGCATGTGAGAAAAACCCTGGTAAACTACCTAGGCTAGATCCTGTTCTCCTTGAGTTTGAAATTTAGATTTTAACCCTTTAGAAATAAATCTTATCTATCAGATTGCATGGTTGATCTAGGCATCTTAGAATTAATAGTCCCACTTAGCTTTAGAATTTCCCAAGAGGTTTATCTAAAGGGAAAACTGAAGTTAGAATTAAATGAATAAAGATTTAACTGTTTAACTAGAAATTATACTCCAGAACCAAAGCCATTTTGGGGGAGGGTGGAGAGGAACAACAAATACTGAATGTGGAGTCAATGACCCTGGTTTTCAGACCAGCTTTACTTCCAACCAGGTGTGCCATGAAAATGTGGACAGGTCACTTTTGGAGTCTGGGTTAGTTTACTCTTATGATGAATTTCATAAATCTCGGAATCTATTATAATAAAATGAATGATATAGAACAAGGTTGCCTGACCCATGGCCCACAGGCCACATGCGACCCAAGATGGTTTTGAATGTGGCACAACACAAATTTGTAAACTTTCTTAGAACATTATGAGATTTCGTTGCAGTTTTTTAAAAGCTCATCAGCTATCATTAGTGTTACTATATTTTATGTGTGGCCAAGACAATTCTTCTTTTTCCAGTGTGGCTCAGGGAAGCCAAAAGATTGGGCACTGCTGATATAGAATAAAAAAGATTTACAATTTGCATTAAAATTCTTTAATCTTGCATCATTATTAGGAAAACTTACTCTTGTTAGTACTATGCCACAAGTTCAGTCAGTGCCAGTCGCAATACACATGACAATACTGCAGCACCATCACTACACTTTTCTTTTGTTAATAGTTCTTTTTTCTGCCTTAAAGAAAATGTTGTGAGTTCTTAGGAACTGAATTTAAAAACAAACCAATAAACCAACAAGATTTGGGGGACATACTTCACTTTTTCCCATTAACTGTAGTGTATTTGCTCCCTGTGGCTTGGGAAGAGACTGGCTGGCAGTTATTGGAGATTGGCTGGGAAGCTCCTGGCTCTTGTGTATCTCAGTGAAAGTAGAAAACCAGGCGCCCAATTTTAACTCTTTTCAAGTTTGCAAGAAGGCTTTAAATATCTTTCCTTTGCTCTTGATTTTACCAAATGCAATTTTATCTTTTGTAAGACCAATTTTTGTGCACTTGGTGGATAGTAAATAAAACATATGACCATATTCCATTTATTAAGAGAAAAATAATTATCATGGATTCTAAATCACTCTTCTTCAGGTCACTGAATCAAAGGCAAAGCTTATGTTTTTATATATTTATTTAGGGGAAACTATTCAAAGCAGGGAATAGGAGAGTCCATAGAAGAGACAACTTGTTCCCTCTGTCAGCAACAATTCATGCAGTGGTTGCTCCTTCCTGTTTGAAACTCCCTCTTTCATTGTTCGGTCTCCCAGATCACAACTTGCCTCAGTTGTCTTCCTAATCCTCCTCTCCTTCCATAACACCTTCTCTGGTTCCTCACTTCCTCCCTCCTTACACATTAGATTATCTTCAATGCTCAGTCATTTTTTCCCTCCTGTCACTTATTCACTCAGTTATCACTCTTTTCCAATGTCTATGTTTCTGAGATGGAGTTTCACTCATGTTGTCCAGGCTGGCGTGCAGTGGTGCGATCTCAACTCACCGCAACCACCACCTCCTGGGTTCAAGCAATTCTCCTGCCTCAGCCTCCCAAGAAGCTGAGATTACAGGCACCCACCACCATGCCTGGCTAATTTTTTGTATTTTTAATAGAGATGGGGTTTTGCCATGTTGGCCAGGCTGGTCTTGAACTCCTGACCTCAGGTGACCCAGCTGCTTTCTCCTCCAAAAGCGCTGGGATTATTGGCATGATTCGGCACACTCAGGCTGCAATGTCTTTAAATATTTTCAGTGCACTGCTAACACTGAATCCTGATCTCTCTCCTGAACTCTAGACTTACATATCCAGCTCAGTATTTCCATGTCTAATAGGCGTCTCAATCTTAACACGTTCCACATTTCTTGTTTTACCTCCAAGACGCCCCGCCACAGCCTTTCCATCCCCATTTTAGCAAATCAAAACTCTATCCTTCCAGCTGCTCAAGCCTAATAAAAGAATCATCCTTGGCTTCACTCTTTACCTCACAACCCCACTTTCAGTCAGTCAACAATTCCCATCTGCTCTCATGTCAGATAGTGTCTGGATTCTGATGACTTCCCTTGACTTTTATCTCTATCAGCAACCATCACTATCCCTCCTAGGGGACCACTCAATAAAGCAAAGCTTGTATTTTAATTCAGATCTCCTGACTTCTAATCCAAGGCTCGTTCTAAGCAACAGGAATAAATGAAAGGTAGCTTACTAACAAGGCTGCCCTGCACTGGACTCTTCTAGAAAAGGCCGGGATACAGAGAGGGTTTTAAAACACTGGCCACATACGTATGCTTATGTCTTTAAGCAAAGGCTTCTTAGAGATTCAAAAGGAGTTGCAACAGAACAAGCTAAGACACACACTGTCTTCTTTTCTTTCCTTGCAGAGATAAAATCAGTGTCTTTAATCCACCAGTGCTGTACATAAGTGGTGTCAGAAATGAGCGCACAGACTGCGTCGCTTGGAACTTCATGTTCCCAAGAATTCATGTGAAGTACCCTCTGCTGGGGAGCAAAACTTAGGAAAACAAAGGCTAGAGTAAGAATGGAGGAAAGGCTTAGCTCTGCCACAAACCCACAAGCAAGAAAAGAATCCAGGCAGCTGAAGCATTTGGGGAATTCAGCTGCCTGGGATTATGGGCATTAAAATCCCCTACCCTCAAGCACTTCCATCCCTACCCAAGCATAGAAAAATTTACCGGAAGATGTAGCAGCTGTGAAACTATCTAACTATTAGAAGAAAGAGTGGAGAGACAGGAGTCTTTGCATGTTTTACTTCCTAGTTGACATTAATTTACTTCTTTGATGGAAATTTAAAATAATCTCATCTCAATATTCAGATTGCATAAAGCCTGGAGATGTAAAACACTTTTGGATTAAAGGTTTTTATGTGGCGATGATTATATTCCTGTGATAAATATTTCCTTATATGGAATTTAAAATTCTTTAGCAACTCCATCATTACCTTTCTCCCCGTTATTGCTAAGTCATCTGTATGCTGGAGTGGAGGGGTGTCTGGGAGCTTCCCTATGCCACATGGAATACAAAAATAGTAGGATGGTAAGACATAGGCCACAAGTAGAGTACAGTGCAGTGGATATGGCTGGAGGAAAGAGGTACGATGTAGATCAAATGTAATTCATTTCATTACTTGCAATAGTACACATCCATTAGCATACTTTTATCTTTTTTTCCTTGTTAACAGCTTACATAACTGTAGTCATTATGTAAAAGTGGCAACAGAAATACCTATATTCTACTTCTAATTCCCTTGGCTTTGCAATTCTAATCTGAAATTGTGACCCTTTAAATATATTAGAGTCTTATTGGGTATCAAAGGAGATGATGGAAAGAAACTGGCATTTGTGGAATTTCTACTATGTCATTCTCTGTATCTTACTATTTCTATAATCATAACCGAATATAATCCTAATAGAACTGTGTGAGGTAAATTTTATAACCTTCTTTACATAGCAAAGGAAATTGAGGCTCTGAGAATCACAGCTAGTGAGTGACAACAAATACCAGGCTCTTTCTCTGACAAAATGTCACTCCGGTAAGGAAGATGGGGGTCTGGGGAAGCAGGGAAATCACAAGCTTCCATTTTCTACCTCATTCTTCAGGATAGATCTCAAAGAAGTTTTTATTCGGATACTTTTCATAGGCAAGTTTACAAGACCAAAAGAGAAATCTTAGTGAGGACCGGTTATATTTCTTGTTACATTTATCCACATACTGCTTTTTCTTATTATCTGTATATAGATACAACACTTGCAAAATCATGCATTTTTCTTTGTATATAACCTGTCTCAGTCATCTTCTCTTTTTGAATTTGGATCTGGAAGAAAATATGTATGTGTATTTCCCACAAAACACATAACACATTTATTGGGTCAAGATTGTGGCAGAATGATGAATCATTGGATTTAGGTTCATCAACCTTATAAGATGTTAAATTATCTTGTGCTTTCCCTCTCTTTTTTTTCTAGGCTCTCCAGTTGTGTAAGTGGTAGAATGGTGTAGAGTTTCTCCCGTGTGCTGCAGTTTTAGATTTATCATTTCTTTTATCCATTCCAGATAAGCTGCCAATTCATTTAAAAGTTAATACGAACACAGAAATAAAGTGCTGTCTTCATATGCTTGCAGGCAACTGTGATGTCTGTTAGAGTGTTCATTTGCTGAAAGTACCCAGGAAGTATGATTATAGGTGATGGGGTGTGGTATCCTCTGAGCACATCAGTAATTTTGGTTTACAGCTCTATAGTTACAATGCTACCCCCTAATGGTACACTGAGGTATGCCCCAGGATATGTCAGATTAGCTCTACAGTCTTGTGGAGGAAATGTCTGAAAACCAAATTAGAAAGATTATTCCTCTGAAGTCTGACAGGTTATTCCATAAGAAAAAGATGCATCTGAATAATTCTCCAAACTTAAGATAATATTATATGAATTTGTCCTTAGTCTGCTGTATATTTTCCTGATAGTCACTTGGAACTTTTTTTGACCAATGTAGAGAAAAATTATTATGAACAATGTAACAAAACACAACAAAGAAAACTTGGCTTATTAGAATTTCCATTTCCTAATTTTCAGCTAGATATGTTTTCTGATTTTAAGAATTTATTCTTTGCAGTGCATTTATATTTAAGTGAATGTGGGGATTTGAAAAATATGAACCTGAAACTAGTTTAAATAGCAACCCATATTTGAAACATTTCCCAATGTGAGTGACAAGCAGTTAAATCTACTTTGCATAAACTTGAACTTGATGTGGAAACCAGCTGATTCTTTGAAGTCTTAGCAGAAAGAAAAATGAGCTATTTAATCTTTTTGCTGCATGCTGTGACTCTCTGGAGCAGCAAAGACAATTGATGGGAAATGGGGAGAACATAAATGTTTATTTTTGCAACAATGTTAATATTATCTAAATGCTAATTCTTAAGAATATCAAAAAAAGAAATATCACTAATGATGTGGCTCACATATGTCATTACAGATCAGCAAATAGGTATTCAAAGAGAATTCAAACAAAATACTGTGACTGTTCAAATGAGTTTTTCTGGTGTGTGGTGTGCTGTCTACAGGCATACTTTGTTTTGTCGAGCTTTGAGGATACTGTATATTTTACAAATTGAAGGTTTGTGGCAACCATTCCTCAAGCAAGTCTACTGGGGCTATTTTGCCAATAGCGTATGCTCACTTCATGTCTCTGTGAGCTTGATAATTCTTATAATATTTCAAACTTTGTCATTATTATATCAGTCATTATTACATATTTTTAATGTAACTTGTAATTGTTGTGGGATGCCATGAACCATGGCCATATTAGAAAGCAAACTTAATAATGGCACATGTGTTCTGACTCCTCCACTGACCCGTTGTTCTCCCATCTCTCTTCCCATGGGCCTCCCTAAATCCCAAGACAAAACAACTTTAAAATTAGGCCAATTAATTGCCCTACCATTGTCTCTTAAGTTTTCAAGTGAAAGAAAGAATTGCATGTCTCTCACTTGAAGTCAAAAGCTAGAAATGATTAAGCTTACTAAGGAAGGTGAGTCAAAAGCTGAGATAGGCTGAAAGTCAGTTTCTTGTGCCAAACAGTTAGCCAAGCTGTGAAAGCAAAGAAAAAGTTTTCAAAAGAAATTAAAAGTGCTACTCCAGTGAACACACAAATGATAAGAAAGTAAATTAGCCTTATTGCTGATATGAGGAAAGTTTTAGTGCTCTAAGGCTAGAAGAGGTGAGGAAGCTGCAGAAGAGAAGTTTGAAGCTAGTAGAAGTTGGTTTATGAAATTGAAGCAAAGAATCCATCTCCATCACATAAGAGTGCAATGTAAAGAAGCAAGCACTCTTCGAGAAGCTGCAGAAGATTTAGCTTAGATAATTGATGATGGTGGCTACATTTAACAACAGATTTCAAATGCAGCCCAAACAATCTTCTACTGAAAGAAGCTGCCATTTTCACAGCTAGAGAGAAGTCAATGCCTGGCTTCAAAGCTTTACAGGACAGGCCGACTCTGTTGTTAGTGGCTAATGTAGATTGAAACTTCAGGTTGCAGGCAATACTCATTTACCATGCTGAAAATCCTAGGGCTAACTCTGCCTGTGTTCTAGAAATTAAACAACAAAGACTCAATGACAGCATCTCTGTTTACCTGTTTACAGCATGGTTTATTGAATATT
This sequence comes from Plecturocebus donacophilus, assembly GCA_004027715.1. Classification (NCBI taxonomy): domain Eukaryota; kingdom Metazoa; phylum Chordata; class Mammalia; order Primates; family Pitheciidae; genus Plecturocebus; species Plecturocebus donacophilus. The sequence goes on along the minus strand of PVKP010005188.1, from coordinate 4,186 downwards.
TTAAGTTCACTGCTGAGACCTACTGCCCAGAAAAAAAAAAAAAAAGTATTCCAAAAGGCTACTACCCATTGACAATGTACCTCATTACCCAAGAGCTTTCATGGAGATGTACAGGGAGATTAATGTTGTTTCCATGCCTGCCCACACAAGCATGAAATAGCAAGGAATAGTTTGGACTTTCAAGTCTTATTATTTAATAAATACATTTTATAGGACTATAGCTGCCATATATAGTGATTCCTCTGATGGATCTGGGCAAAGTGCATTGAAAAACTTCTGGAAAAGATTCACCATTCTAGATGACATTAAGAACATTTGTGATTTATGGAGGGAGGTCAAAATATAAATATTAACAAATGCTTGGAAAAAGTTAATTCTAACCCTCTTGGATGTCTTTGAGGGATTTAAGACTTCAGTAGAAGTACCTGCAGTTGTGGGAGAAATAGCAAGGGAACTAGAATTAGAAGTGGAGTCCATGACTAAGTTGCTGTAATCTCATGCTAAAATTGAATGGATGAGGAATTGCCTCTTATGAATGAGTAAAGAGTAAGTTTCTTACGACAGAACTACTCCTGGTGAGGATGCTGTAAACATTGCTGAAATGAAAACACAGGATTTAGTGTGTTACATAAACTTAGCTGATGAAGCGGCGACAGGGTTTGAGAGGATTGTCTCTAATTTTGAAAGTTCTTCTGTGGGTAAAATGCTCTCAGACAGCATCACACACTACCATAAAACCTTCTGTGAAAGAAAGAGTCCACCGATGCAGCAAATCTTATAGTTGTCTTATTTTATGAAATCGCCATGGCCATGCCAGCCTTCAGCACCCACTACCCACATCATTCAGCTCCCATCAACATTGATGCAAGACTCTCCAGCAGCAGAAAAGTTTATAACTCTCTGAGGGCTCAGATGATTATTAGCATTTTGAGCAGTGAAGTATTTTTAATTAAGGTACATACATTTTTTAGACAAAAATGTTATTACACACTTAATAGTCTACAATAGAGTGTAAATATAATTTTTTATGCAAAACCCAAAAAAAAAAGATTGCATGACTCAGTTTGTTGTGGTACTCACTTTCTTGCAGTTGTCCAGAACTGAACTCACAATATCTCCAAGATATGCCTGTAGTTATATAAATACTTATATAAAGTCTACAGAGTATAATATTGTAGGGCTTTGTACTTTATGTCTATTACAGCCTGACACAGAAAATCACAAATAGAAGCAACTTTTCCTTTCTATAGATACTAGAATGAAGTCTATGAGGATCTATTTTACTGGCACCAGACATCTAAATCCCTTCCTTAGTAATGATGTCAAGATTTACCAAGAGTTCCTTCCAGTTGTTTGGTTTTTGGAATCTAATATTCCACCATTAAGCTTTCACCTTTTGTACATTATTCTTCTGAAGACATTTTATGGCAAACACAACCCTTTTATAAGGGAAGAAAAGGTGGGGTGCCCAGGATTGAAAAATCTAATGTGCAAAAATTTTTTTAAAAAAGATTTTAACTTCCAAGATCTTTTCAGTTTTAAAATCTTTGTAATTCCTTGATACAAGCAACTTGTAACATAAAATCAAATTATACACCTTTTTTTCTTTGCAAAATGTCTTTTATTTATTTATCTGGCTTACAGAAACAGACATTTATTTTCCTCATTCGCAGTCTGTGGGTTGGATGGAGGGGCTGTGATTCAGGTGCTGGGTTGGATACAGATCAGTTCCCTATGTCTCCCCTCGAACCAGCAGCTGCCTGGGGTAGTCCCTTCTCATTACAAATGGAAGCAGCACAGAAAAAGGGCTAGTGGAAGCTTTTCATGACTCTTTTCAACTCATAGGTTTTTGGGAACAGGTGGTGTTTTGTTACAAGAGTAAGTTCTTTAGTGGTGATTTGCAAGATTTTGGTGCACCCATCACCCAAGCAGTATACACTGTACCCAATTTGTAGTCTTTTATTTCTCACCTCTTTCAGCCCTTTTCCCCAAATCCCCAGTATCTTTTAAAATGTTAAAATGGATTTATATATTAATATAGCAGGCATTTATCTAGAACCTATAGACACTGGTGATATAAACAGATGTATTCCTTTAAAGAGTTTGAAATACAGTTGGTGGTGGGAGTGGGCTAAACAAAAAAAATAACTGTGATATAATCTGATAAATGCTATATTAGAGGTAAATATAAGCATTTGTATTAGTTTCTAGGGCTACCATAACAAATTACCACAGATTGGGTAGTTTAAACAATTAACAATTTTTCTCTCATAGTTCAAGAGGCCAGACATCCAAAATAAAGATGTCAGTACTTTTGGTTACCTCTGGGACTCAGAGAGAGAATTGTCCATGCAGAGACTCTGGTGGCTGCTGGCAATCCTAGCTGTTTCCTGGCTTACTGATGCATCAGTTACTTCAATCTTTGCCTCCATCTTCACACACATTCCCTTCCTCTCTGTTGTATCTCTGTTCAAATTGCTCTCTCATTTCTTTCAGGAAGGCATCATTGTTTTTAGGGCCCACCCTAAGTCCTGTAGGATTTTATTTCAAGACCCTTCTATTAAGACCCTATTTCCAAATATGGTCACATGAGATCCTGGTTGGACATGAATTTTGGGGGGACACTATTCAACCTGTTAGAGGTGCTAGGGGTAGTTAAAGACAGGCACCTAATGCAGCCTAGTCTGGGTGCAGATGGGGGATTCAGGAAAATTTCTGGAAGCAAAAGGTGCCTAAGTTTAGTTGGAGAATATGATGTTAAAGAGGAAGAGAGGGGGAGATGATCCAAGATGGCCAAAAATGACCAGCTCTGAGGTGCAGTTCCCAGCTAGAACGCAGAGGCTGCTGCAGGTGATCCCCAGGCAAGCAGGATCTGGAGTGGACCTGCAGCAGTCCTACAGCAGAGGGGCCTGACTGTTAGAAGGAAAACTAAGAAACAGAAAGAAATAACTTCATTATCAGCAAAAAGTACCTCCACTCAGAGACCCCATCAGAAAGTCAACAACTACAAAGACAACAGGTAGATAAATCCACAAAGATGGGAAGAAACCAGCACAAAAAGGATGCAAACACCCAAACCAGAATGCCTCTCCTCCTCCAAGGAATCACAACTCCTCACCATCAAGGGAAAAAGGCTGGATGGAGAACGAGTCTGATGAATTGACAGAAACAGGCTTCAGAAGATGGGTAATAAGAAACTTCTCTGAGCTAAAAGAACATGCGCTAACCCAACGCAAAGAAACTAAGAACCTTGAAAGGAGGTTTGATGAAATGCTAATGAGAATAAACAGCTTAGAGAGGAATATAAATGAATTGAAGGAGCTGAAAAACATGGCAGGAGAACTTGATGAAGCATACACAAGTTTCAATAGCCAAATCAACCAAGCAGAAAAAAAGATATCAGATATTGAAGATCAACTCAATGAAATAAAATGAGAGGCAAGATTAGAGAAAAAAGAGTAAAAAGAAATGAACAAAGCCTCAAAGAAATATGAGATTATGTGAAAAGACCTAATCTACGTTTAATAGGTGTACCTGAATGTGACGGAGAGAATGAATCCAAGCTGGAAAACACTCTTCAGGATACAATCCCAGAAAACTTCCCCAACCTAGCAAGGCAGACCAATATTCAAGTCCAGGAAATACAGAGAACACCACAAAGATTCCTCAAGAATAGCAACCCCAAAACACATAATTGTCAAATTCACCAGGGTTGAAATGAAGGAAAAAATGCTAAGGGCAGCCAGAGAGAAAGGTCAGATTACCCACAATGGGAAGCCCATCCGACTCACAGCAGATCTCTCAGCAGAAACCCTACAAGCCAGAAGAGAGTAGGGGCCAGTATTCAACATCGTTAAAGAAAAGAACTTTCAACCCAGAATTTCATATCCAGCCAAACTAAGCTTCATAAGCAAAGGAGAAATAAAATCCTTTACAAACAAGCAATTGCTCACCAGCAGGCCTGCTTTACAAGAGTTCCTGAAAGAAGCACTGAACGTAGAAAGGAACAACCAGTACCAGCAACTCCAAAAATGTACCAAATGGTAAAGAGCATTGACACAATGAAGAAACTGCATCAACTAATGGGCAAAACAACCAGCTAGCATCAAAATGGCAGGATCAAATTCACACATAACAATATTAACCTTAAATGTAAATGGGCTAAATGACCCAATCAAAAGACACA